>JACFYI010003715.1:564922-581335 GCA_014898755.1 Handroanthus guayacan
GGTTTAGTCTCTCGGTGAATGATTGATAGCGGTGTACGGATACAGTGGTGTTGTAGCGTATCAAGGTTGAACTTCTTGCATTGGACTCTATTTTTGGGCAGATTTAGCTGAATTTAGCCCACTTGGGTAAAAATTTTTATACATCAATTTAAATTCTTGGCCGAAGATGATATTAAATCCCAAAAAAAAATTGCTAGCATGATGGATTGTTACCAAACACTGGGCCTAGATTAAGGTTTCAGGGTTATTGGACCAGAACATAAGAAGTAGTTGGGCTAGAACTCATAACACAACGAATTATTATACCTAAATTAAAACTTATGTAATTTTGTTATCCTATATTACGTATTAATTGTAAAACTTAAAATACATAAGGCTTGAGAGATTGGACTTTAATGTGAATATTGCACTTAGTCAACCTGGGACTTTAACATACACCCACTAAAATAATCATAGATTATTAAGAATTCTTTGGTGATCTAATGAATCAAAATTACATACCGAAATAGTTTAATTAACTGAACTAGAGTAGTTTCATAATCTAAAAGACTTGACCATTAAATTATCGACTAGAAGAATTAAACTAATCATCCATTTCTAACATTTGTTGCATATTACATTGCGATATTATATTAATTAAAATAGCCTATTTCGCTTGTTTAGGTAAAGATCGTGACATACGTTGATGATTGAAAAGTTCACTCAGATAGGAAATCTATAAGGTGAGGTTTATACTCGATATGGCTGATCCTTCTTGCTGGATATAGACATAAGTGATATTTACTGATTTGTTTAGGTTTATAGCATTTTAAATCAGGTTAAATATTTATATGAAATTACTTCATAAAGGTCTATAAGAGATTTGCAAGCCTGTAGATTTTATTGAAATTCCAATTTGATGAAAATCATGAGTTTCTTCAAATTTTATTTTGATTTTAGAAGTATTTGGAGATATCGCCGTAATTTATGATTTGTGAATAATGGTTTTAATGATAAATAAAGATCTTTCTTATATTGTGTTTTAATACATGGCTATTGTGATATGATCTGTATGAACTACTGGGTTATTGTGATCTGATCGCCACCCTTGGGGATGCCCTTAGGAAGTTAGGCCCGAGGCTAGTATGGTAAGACAACTAGGCAGCATTTGACTGAAAGTGGCTAGTCTACCCGCTAGTACCTACTTAAGGTCCAGTCTCACAGGCAATTGAAGGTTAACTTTGTCGTGAGCTGGAACGGCATGTAACTGGTCATGCCCAATGTTATTTATCTTTCGAGTATGCCGCTCGAAATTTGGAGGAATGAGGAATTTGTTTTATGTTTCTATATGGAGTGATAAGGTTTGAGACTTGCCCCCAGTTATTTTGGAATACTTAAATATGGACTTTATATAATTTCTTTTACTGATTACATGATGATATGATTTGAAACAACAGAGTCTTCTCTTCTATAAAACAGGGAACATGTAACTTATTTATGTGCTATTTTAATTATGAGTTAGCCTTTATTCCTTACTAAGTCGCTAGGACTTATTTTCGTTTTTTATTTTCTTTACCTAGGTTTGACTTCAGGACAAGTGAGCGAGTTATATAAACCCTTAGGAAAAATTCTCGCATGTTGAACATGTTGTAAATGTAACACCCCGAAAATTTCCCTAATTAAAGTTTTAACTCTTCGTTTTCAAACGATAAAACATTTTCACACTCACAAAAATTATTCTATTGTCAAAATAACTTCTTTACAATCGAAAATTTTTCGTGCAATCGAAATCTCATTTAAGTCTCGTTTTCGGTCCAAAATGAGCATTTTTGGCCCATAAACTAAGCCCAACACCAAGCCCAAATCCAAGCCCACACTTTGACCCAATAATTAACAAATTTCAAAAAAAGAAAAAAAAAAGATGAAAGCAGCTGAATCTGATCAGTTGCAGGAAGGTGAGAAAAATCCTCACCCACTCCCATCAATCCATTCAAACCACTCAAAGGTCTTGAAAATTACAAATAGGGTCCTTGGCCAAGTCTTCCTTACAGGCAAACCCTTCTTCCTTCTCTATAAATAGGCTAAAGGATGGATGGTTGTTTTTTCCACTCCCTTGCAAAACAAAGTTAAACTTTCTAGCTTCCTTTCATTACATAATATTTTCTTGCAACTTTCAAATCTTAAGGAAGAACTACACTCATAAAAAACTATCATTCTAACATTTGACAAAAGAGGGGAAGGAGTAGGAGGAGCACTCCATAACAATAGCTTCTTTGTAAGGTTAAATGGATATGTATAAGTATATATGGTGGATATGAGGATACATGTTAACTTAAGCTTGAAATCTCCATTTTTGATATGTTGGTAATTTCTCTTGGATCAACCTAACACTTTGGTTAAGAGCTTAAGACGAGGGTAAGATTTATGGCTTTTCTCCATTGTATCTATATGAAATCTTGTGACCATTGTTGATCTAAATTGTGAGATGGAGTTTTTGTTCGATTTATATGATAACCTTTGATCTGTTGGCTCAATTCCCGTTTGAATGATGTCTTGAACCTCTTAAATAATAAAAAACCCCTCATTCCTAGCATGAATGTGCTTTAAGGACTTTGGACCATTGGACAATTCTGAAATTTGTTGTAAAAATGGGAACGAAAAATTTATCAAAAACTTAAAAATCAATTTTTTGACTTTAACATGTAAAATGGACTTAAAATTTAAATCTGGGAATCTTTGTTTGAGAATGAAATTTTTGGAAGTCTGGAATCTAGTCCAGAAATATGGAAAAAAAAAAAAAAAAAAAGAAATTTTAGCTAAACAGACACCAAAGTGCCATAGCACTTTTTAGAAGTGCTATAGCATTTCAACCACTAGAAAGAAAAATTTTGTTTATCTAAAACAGACATTAACGTGCTATAGCACTTTGCAGGAGTGTTATAGCACTTCGACTACTGGATTTAAGTTAAAACATGATGATCTATTTCTACTTTGTTTTGTCACTCGTGTCCATATTTCACCCTTTTAAACATATTTAACGCCTTGAAAACCAAAATCTTTTCTAGTCCATGGTCCAAATTCGACTCGTATATTTGATTCTTTTGTTCATTGAATATGAGCCATTGTGGTTATATGATCATGATATGTTCGTTTATGTTTTGATATGATTCGTTTGTCCCTAAACCTATATGAATGTTTGTATGCTGGGCCCTGGGAACGTATAGAGGGATTTGACCGGGCGACATCGGGTCGACAATCGAAACCCCTGAAAATTCTTATTTGGTGGGTGAACCAGATGAATCTTGTAGTTGGGGGTTCTGAAGGGCTACTCTATGGCACGTTGAGTCGACTGTGCCTGCTTCTATATATGATACTCCTTGATGGATTATTGGAGGGATAAAGCTGACATACTTGATATATGTTGAAGATATAAAGGTGATAGATTCACCAAACATTCGATTCAACCATATTATTACATGAATGTGATATATGATTGCATGTTATCAGTTTGTCCCGTCCATTTTGAATGTTCGTACAATTGTTTTGAAATCACATTCATGTCTTGCTTGTTACATGTTCTTTGCTTGAATCATCTAGTATTCCTTGTCGTATGCCATAAATTTTACTGAGTTAGTGGACTTATGATTCCATTAACATTATGTAGGGAATCAGCCTTGTGGAGCAATTTGACTTAGATAGTTCCTGTTAGTAGTTTGTTCCCTTTTGAGATCATGTAAATGGGGATATTGGCTTAGTTAGATTTTGTTGGATCATGACTATGATTAGTATGTAATTTGGATTCTGACTTGTATTTTGGAAATTATGGATTGTAATTTTGGAATATTTGGAATGTTCAATTATGAATTTTTGCTTAGCTATCCGTCTGTGAGTAGCGTTCCAGATCACAGGGCGGAATGCACCGGGATTCGGGGCGTTACAGTAAATGATGTATATTATCTAGTTATAGTTTTACGCTTGTATAGATGGTTGTTTGGGTCATGTATGCATCACTAGTTTTAAAATCTTGTGACCTTGTACAAATTTCTCATTTTGGTTGAAATGGAATCTATGTTTTTGAGTGAAATTTTAGTATCGTTTAGCAGGCATCCTATTGAGGATAATTTCTAATGGGGTGCTACAATCCATTAATCAATTTGACATTTTTTTAGACAATTTATTTTTTATTATTTTATATTATATATTATATATTTCGCAAATATATTTTGTAATATGTATAGCCATGCAGAGGGGGGGAGGTAGGTTTACCATAAACCCGAACCCGCCCCAGCCTCCAGCGAAAGAAAAAAAAAAGACAACAAAACAAAAAACAAGAAAAGAGAAGAGAACAATGATTTTTTATCTGAAAAATAATATATTGTCTCATAGTATATATTCTTTAAGTACTTTATGGTATATTTATAATATAATATATTAAATTTCAAAATACTATATATTCATATGTACACGAAAAAAAAAAGAAAAAGAAAAAAAGGTTAACAGACTGTTATTATCTTTTAAGTACCATGATTTGCTTAAAAAACTTTCATCTTATTTTTTGCATGAAAATGACAAATCATATATTTTCCAAAGCACTAGGTCATTATTTTCAATAAAAGAATATTAAAATTTGAGAAATGAATAGTTTTTCATAGATTGACATGTGAATTCAAAATTTATCAAGCTTGTCGAGTTTAAAATATTTTTAAAATAATCATTGTCAACTAAAATCATCTTATTCACAATTACCTGAAATTAGTTTCTTATAGAGTATATAAATATATAGTTGATGTACTTTTTTTTCACAAGATTCACTACAGAGAAAAAGTAATTTAGGGGCATTTTTTCCCCCCTCTTTAGCAGGGGTTATAACCACTGCTAAATGCCAAGGGCGGCACTTGATGAATTGCTGCTATCTCCACCGTCGCGAAAGCATTTCATGGCAGTTTTTGGCAATCACTGGAATAACAGCCACTTAAATGTCGTGGTGATTTTTTTTTTCTCTTAGTAGTGGTTCCGGAACTGCCGCGGAATATTCATACATTTTTTTATTTTTTCTTTTAGTGGCAGTTCCCAAAACCATTGCGAAATTTTTTTTTTTGTCGACGGTTTTGAACCACTACAAATTTCTTTTTTTTTTTTTTTCTGTTTTGAATCGCCGCGACAATTTACAAAATTTTTTTCTTGTTTTTAATTTATGAATTTGCCCATTTTTATGTCTGTAAAATATATTTTTCATACCATAACCTCATATGAAAAATGCATATGAATTGTATAACACAAATTCATATCCAAAATATATGAAAGATTAAACTTTAATACCTAGAATTTACCAAATGATATTGTATGACAAAAGAAATTAGTTAAAAGAGTACAAATGTTCTGCACCATATTGTATGAAAAATAATCAGCAAAAAGAGTACAACTTAAGCATTAATGCCACATTTAACTAGTTGATTCATCACGAAGACACTTCATCAAATCTCCCCTCTTCTTTCATCACAGCTTCTTCCTAATAATATAAAATTAATATTAAGAGAAGGTAAAAATAATTTAAATGAATAAATCCCAAAAAAGTAGACACCAAATTCAAAGTAAACCACAAGCTCGTATTATGAAAAATTCAAATCACATATTGATAGCAATAGCAAATCAAACTCGTATATTAGAAATCTTACAAGTATTATAAATTTAGACACAGCGGCAACACCATCATATAACCACAATCAATGATTGGAAGAGATAAGTTTCATACTTATCCATAAAACCCATAGCAATAATACAACAATATGACTAAGCTATTTCAACACCATAATGTCAGGATGAAGACAAGACTTTCCCACATAACATAAATACACTTCCACAATATAAGACTTATTAACCACTAGGTTTTCAGGGAATTTAAAGGACATTCATTTTGCGGCGGTTATTGTACACTGCCGTTAAAAATCTTATTAGCAGCGATTTGTCCAAAAATCGCCGCTAAGTTATGAAACTCTTATTGCGGATGCTTGAACCACCAAGGCAACTGTAACGCCCCAGATCTTAGAGCATTCGGCCCTAGGTTCGAAACGTCACTCGATCATAAGGAAACTAACTAAACCATAGTGGAAACTCATTTCATATCTATAGATCTAAAATTTCCTTAAAAATTACAAGTCAAAATTTCAAAATTACAACTTAAGTTCCAAAATACATCAAAAATCCAAAAGTCACATCCCAACTACTTCTAGAATCCACACAAAATCTAGCTAAAAACGATACATTTACAAATATCATTACCAAGATACTAACATAAGCCCTCCAAACCTTCAGGTGATTTCAGGGATTTTATTTCCTATATGTAGTAATTGGTGAAATAATGAGTCCATTAATCTAGCAAGATTTACGGCATAGGAAGAAGAGTGAAAGATTTGAACAAGAGGCATAGCGAGAACAAATCATGAATGCGATATGAATATCAAACGTAACGTTCAGAACGAGCGAATCAAATAGTTAACTTATAAATTCTATCACATTCATGTCAACAAACATTTAAGGCTGAGTCAATCATTTGGTGGATCTGTCACCCTTGTTACTCCTAACATTCATTCATTTCACCTTATTCCTCCATGAGAACCTTCACCCTTGAGTGGCCTCTCAAGAGGATTAAGTGAGGCACGATCGACCCAGTGCCTCTGAGAGTAGCCCCCTTTGAAAACCTACCTCCAGGATTCCTCCGAGACTATCCAACGTGCAGGAATTCTTAGAAGTTCAAATCGACGATCCGATATCACCCAATATGATAACACCTGAAGTTCCCGGGCCCCGATTTAACATGCATATAGGTTTAGAATGGACAAACACATTTAAACATATAAATCCAAATCGAATTACATATTCATATATCGAATGGATTTAACAAATAGTTTGGATTAGACCTTGGACTTAGGAAACTTGTTTTAAGGCCTTAAAATGCTTTAAAGAGGTGATATATGGTCTTGGAATCGCAAACAGAGGTCAAAAATCAAAATTTTTAATGTTTATGGTGGTCAGGGAATAAGGTGTGGGCGCGCCTTATTAGGGGAGTTCTTATGCTTAAAGGAAATATAGGGCAGAAAATGTTTGGGTTTACGGCGTGGGCATGCCTTATCAGGGGGCAAAAGAGGTCTGGGTTTAGGGCGTGAGCACGTCTTATCAGAGGACTTCTTCTTCCTAAAGAAATACAAAGGGCAAAAAAAATCAGGGTTTAAAGCGTGGGCACGTCTTATTTGGGACAGAAGAGGTCAGCGTTTAAGGCGTGGGCATGTCTTATTTGGGACAGAAGCAGTTTGGGTTTAGGACGCGGGCACGCCTTATCAAGGGAGATTTTCTGACCCATGAACATTAACCTCGTAAACAGTAACTCGTGAACAGTAAAAAAATATTTTTTTTGGGTTGAAATCTAATTTTTCTAGTAACATTTTTTAGACATATTTCTTTAAAATTTCAGCCTTGAATTTCAGATTTACAAATTTTATGAATTAGATGTCATAAGTTCAAAATTCGATTTTTTTTTTTTTTGAAGTTTTGTACAGTTTTTCCTTAGTCCATGGTCCAAATCCATTCTAAAGTCAACGGAAGGATATCAAGGATGCTTAAGGATTCATTGATTTCCATATCAAGAGATTTTGAGCTTAAGAATATAATGAATCAAATAAATATATCACATATAAGCTCATTTATTATTCAAACAAATAAAACATAGGAAACCAACCAAGGAAATAATGATGATGAATCAAAACAGCAAGGAAAACTATAAAACTTATCTCAGTCCTAAGCTTCAAATCTTAACGTTAGAGTTCCAAGTCCTTAGTTATTCTCAAAACTTATATAACCTATTAAGATAAAGATTATTTGAGATGCTATAAATCCTCTCATTTAAACTTTATGCATACATAGTATCTTACAACATCTAACTTACCAAGAACACTCGAAGATTGTATCCCTTTACTCTTTTTCCTTTTTTGTAAAGGAAATGATAGTTTGAAGAGTTAAATATATGTTCTTTGTAGTGAGAATACAAATATAAGTAGATATATATATATATAGAGGAACTTTGAGACAAGAGAATTGTTTGAGTGTATGTATCTAATTATCTATGATATGCAATACAGAGTGGTCTTTCAAGCTTGTAGAATGTAAGAGCAAAATTCATCTTACAAAGCTAAACTTATTTATAGGAGAAGAAGAAGAGGAGGATTTGTTAGCAAATATATAAGTTTTTTAGGGGTTGCCATGTGTCAAAAGAGAGTTGGAGGGAATTAAGCACATGTTACTTGTAATGAGAGACTTAGTATATGGAGTGGTTGAGCACAATCTTACCCTAATCGTAGTTGCGATTTTCTGCTGGATTTTTTTGATTTGATTTTTCTTTTTTATAGAAAAAATAATTTAGGCCTCAAAGAGTTGGGCTAAGAAAAAAAATGGGTTTAATTGGGCCAAGATTTTGGACTCGTTTAGGCCAAAACGACGCATAGATGATGTTTCAAATGTAAAAAAAAAAAAAAAAATTTCGAATGTGAGGAAATTATTTTGATGGTAAAACAATTTTCACGATTTCAAAATCGATTTATTATTTGAAAAATAAAGAGTTAAATATTAATTAGGAGAACTTTTGAGGTGTCACCCTCTCTAGTCTCTCCCCTTAAGAGAATTTGATCCCCAAATTCATACCTTATTCGAATGAGTGAGGATATTTATCCCATAGAACGTCCCTACATTCCTAAGCAACCATTTTCTATTTTCCAATTCCTTCTAAAAGATCTTAATTCGGAGTGGTGTCTTATGATTCCTAAATTCTCAGGTCTAGAAATATAAGATATGAGTAGGATTTTCTATGTTTATATCTAGAGTTTTCTAGTGGTTAAGTCCATTTTTTGATAAAGGAATTCGCAACACTAATATCAAGTGACTATATGCATTTACAATTTTGGACTAGGACCTTACATCCTTCCATTTGAGTAGGGTCTACTCTTTCTTCCCCTAGTAGGGCATAGGCTCAGGTTTTATCTTGGGCATGTCTAGCTGTGTCTTGTTGCGGTTGGTTTTGCATTTTGTTTTTCATATTCTTACGGTTCTGCGGGCAATCCTTTATAGTGTGTTGGGCACTTCCACAAATTAGACATTTCTTATGCTTTTTCCAGCATTGATCCTCAATATGTGATTTGCCACCACAAAATTCGCATCTTCCATTGCTTGCCATAACTTGTGTCTTATCCTTAATTTTCGGGTTTTCTATTTTTTCCATCTTAGGTTCCTTTCCTTTTTCTCCCATTTTCTATCAGGTTTTCTAACCACTTCTCCTTTTTCTTTTCATCCATTTTTTGGAGCTCCTGAAATTCTGCCTCCAGTTCTATTGCTATTTCTACTGCACTATCGTAGTTTGGGGGACGACCAATCGCCAAAGACCGTCTTAACTCGGGCTTAAGGCTTTCAACAAACTTTTTTCTTTGCCTTTCTTCATTCTCAAGAATGTGCAACGCATATTGAATTAACCGATTGTATTCGGCCTTGTATTTGGCTACGGTAAGCATTCCCTAAATCAAATTCATAAATTCTTTTTCCCTCATGTCCTTAACCACCTGAGGGATGTATTTTCTTAGGAATTCAATTCTGAATTCCTCCCATGTTCCTTTGACTTCCTTCCTTTCCCATTTTCGTTCAATTACCTACCATTAGTGATGAGCCGCTTCTTCAAAAAGGAAAGTGGCGTACTTCACTTTTTGCGGTTCCGAGCAACTTAGTACTCGAAAAATTTTTTCGACCTCCATTATTAGCCAGGATTTTGCTTTTTGGTCATCCAGTTCTCCCCTGAACCTGGGTGGGTTGAATCGTAAGAATCGTGTCAGCATTTTATTCTCTGTCTCCTCTTTTTGCCCACGTCCTTGATTTATTTGTTATTGTCCTTGATTTAAGACGTGTTATAGCGAGCTGAAGAGCTGTTTTGTTGTAGACTTGTTTCTCGGGGATACTCGTTGGCGGGGTTCATTATGTGTATGGGGTATTGTTTCTTAGGGTTCCCGTCGGGGTACGGCATTTTCTACGTTATTGGGAGTTTCGGGTGCCCACAACTCCTCATGTCATACTTGCCTGGGTGTTTCCTATTTTCTAGGATGTTCGTTATTTGTCGCAGTGTCACTTGACGCCGTTTATTCGAAATTCATAACAAAGGACCTTATTAATATCTTGTGGCTTCTCTATCATAATTCAAAGTTTAGGGTGATAAAGTATAACAATACTCATGATTCAATCCAAGCCATATTACAAAGCATTTATCGTATTGCATTTAATATCCTTAAGTACATTTGACATGCATTTGGTTACAAAGTCATCTCTTAAGTGTCGTCACAGTTAAGATGGCTCCCTAATGAGGATCTTGCCTGATTCACTCTTTCTAAGCAAGGTTCAACATTAAAAGTTAGTACTATCAACCAATCATCTACTTACAATGTTCTACTATGCCCGACAAAAAGCATCATCCTACTACCAATATTTACATAAATATATATACCATCGTCCCTAGCTAATACATAGGCCCCGTTTATAACTTGTGGACGCTCTGTTGCATTCTACTGTTGCGGGTTCTGTGTTCCACAACTAGAGTATCGTGGTGCATTGGGGCAATCCCTTGCCCAGTGCTGGGGGCTTCCACAGAATAAGCACCTTTCGAGTTTCCTCCAATACTTATCCTCGGCGTGGGTGGTGCCTATACAGAAATTGCAGCCTATCTTCCCAGCAGTAGCTAGCGCCTTGTCTTTATTGGCTGCCGTTGGTTGTGAATTTTCGATCATCATCTTTGGTTTCTTCTTATAGAAACATTTCTTCTTTCTTTTCTTATTACCCATAAGATTGGGCGATGCAATCGTCCTTAGACATCGTAAGGGACCCTTGAATCAAGTTCATAAATTTTCTTTCCCTTATATCCCTTATTACTAGAGGAATAAATTTTCTCAAGAATTCCTCCTTGAATTCTTTCCAAGTTTCTTCATCTTCGTTCCTTCCCCAACATTGAGCTATTATCCGCCACCATTGATGTGCAGCTTCTTCTAGAAGAAAAGTGGTGTACCTTATTTGCTGCTCTTCCGAATAAATTAGTACCCGAAAGATTCTCCTCATTTCCCCTATCCATGGCTCTATCATTTTATCGTCGGGCTCACCTTTGAACCTAGGTGGGTTGAATTTTAAGATTCTAATGATCAACTCGTTCTCCGAATTTCCTCCATCCTTGCGTCCTTGATCTACTTGTTGTTGGCAATAATCTTTAAACTATTGCCACATAATGAAAAGTTGCTCGACCGTAGGCTCATTTCTTGTAGACGACCCCACTTCTTGAGTTTCGTTACTTGGTATATTCCTCCTGATGTGATCTATCATATTTTCTAGACGTTTCTTCATTAGATGTGCTTCCCTTTGTTGCCATGATTGTTTGAAATTGGCAAACAAGTTTTCTCAGTATTTTCCTAAAGAGTTTCTTACTTAACCATAAAGATTCTAATACTATAACGAAATGAATTCATGATACCAAAGGCCCATCTTTTCTTACTTGGGTAATCTCACCAAATTCATGTCATATATATATATATATATTGATAAATACTAAGGATCTAATCAACAATTATCGCCTACCTCAACAATCAAATGATTAGTGCATAAATATATCGATTCAAAAATTGGTAGGCCTCTCAATTGTAATTCGGTACATTTAAGCATCATCGATTATACCAAATGATCATAACTTAATTTAATCCAATCGTTATGACATAAGTCCAAAGAAGTTCTTATCCCAAATATCTAATTCTAGCGTAGCTCGAGTTCTTTCCCAAAGAAATCCAGATCTCTGATACCACTTGTAATGCCTCACATCCTATCCGAAATGTCACTAGATCATAAGGAAACTAATTAAACCATAGCGAAAGCTCATTTCATATCCATAGATCCAAAATTTCCTTAAAAATTACAACTTAAGTTCCAAAATACATCAAAAATCCAAAAGGTACATTTCAACTACTTCTAGAATCCATACAAATTCTAGCTAAAAATGATATATTTACAAATATCATTACCGAGATACTAACACAAGCCCTCCAAACCTTCAAGTGATTTCAGGGATTTGATTTCCTACATATAGTAATTGGTGAAATCATGAGTCCATTGACCTAGCAAGATTTATGGCATAGGAAGAACAGCGAAAGATTTGAACAAGAGGCATAGGGAGAACAAACCATGAATGTGATATCAATATCAAACGTAACGTTCAGAACGAGCGAATGGAATAGTTAACTTATAAATTCTATCACATTCATATCAACAAACATTTAAGACTGAGTCAATCATTTGGTAAATTTGTCACCCTTATTACTTCTAACATTTATTCATTTCACCTTATTCCTTTGTAAGAACCCTCACCTTTGAATGGCCTCTCAAGAGGATCAAGTAAGGTACGGTCGACCGCATGCCTCCGAGAGTAGCCCCTTTGAAAACCTACCTCCAGAATTCCTCCGAAACTACCCAATGTGCAGGAATTCTCAAGAGTTCAGACCGACAACCTGATATCGCCTAGTATGATAACACCTGACATTCCCATGGCCCGATTTAACATGCATATAGGTTCAGAATGGACAAACACATTCAAACATATAAATCCAAATCGGATTACATATTCACATATCGATCGAATTTAACGAATGGTTCGGATTAGACCTTGGACTTAAGAAACTTGTTTTAACGTCATAAAACATTTTAAAGAGGTGATATATGGTCTTGGAATAGCAAACAGAGGTCAAAAATAAAAATTTTTAATGTTTATGGTGGTCAGGGAATAGGGCGTGGGCGCGCCTTATCAGGTGAGTTCTTATGCTTAAAGGAAATATAGGGTAGAAAAGGTTTTGGTTTAGGGCATGGGCACGCCTTATCAGGGGGCAGAAGAGGTCTGGGTTTAGGGCGTGGGCATGTCTTATCAGGGGACTTCTTCTTCCTAAACAAATACAAAAGGCAGAAAACGTCAGGGTTTAAGGCGTGGGCACGTCTTATTTGGGGCAGAAGAGGTCAGCGTTTAAGGCGTGAACATGTCTTATTTGGGATAGAAGCGGTTTGGGTTTAGGACGTAGGCACGCCTTATCAAGGGAGATCTTTTGACCCATGAACAGTAACTCGTGAACAGTAAAAAAATATTTTTTTTTGGGTTGAAATCCAATTTTTCTAGTAACATTTTTTTAAACATATTTCTTTAAAATTTCAGCCTCGAATTTCAGATTTACAAATTTTATGAATTAGATGTCATAAGTTCAAAATCCAATTTTTTTTTAAGGTTTTGTACGATTTTTCCTTAGTTCATAATCCAAATCCATTCTAAAGTCAATGGAAAAATATCAAGGATGCTCAAGGATTCATTGGTTTCCATATCAAGAGATTTTGAGCTTAAGAATTTAATAAATCAAATAAATATATCACATATAAGCTCATTTCTTGTTCAAACAAAGAAAACATAGGAAACCAACCAAGGAAATAATGATGATCAATCAAAGGAGCAAGAAAAATCATAAAACTTACCTCGGTCCTAAACTTCAAATCTTAACGTTAAAGTTCCAAGTTCTTAGTTATTCTCAAAGCTTATATCACCTATTAAGATAAAGATTATTTGAAATGCTATAAATCCTCCCATTTAAACCTTATGCATACATAGTATCTTATAACATTCAACTTACCAAGAACACTCGAAGTTTGTATCCCTTTATTCTTTTTCCCTTTTTGTAAAAGAAATGATAGTTTGAAGAGTTAAATATATGTTCTTTGTAGTGAGAATACAAATATAAGTAGATATATATATATAGGAACTTTGAGACAAGAGAGTTGTTTGAGTGTGTATATCTATGATATGCAATAGAGAGTGGTCTTTCAAGCTTGTAGAATGTAAGAGCAAACTTCATCTTGCAAAGCTAAACTTATTTATAGGAGAAGAAGAAGAAGAAGAAGAAGAAGAGGATTTGTTAGCAAATATACAAGTTTTTGGGGGATTGCCATGTGTTAAAGAAAATTGGAGGGAATTAAGCACATGTTGTTTGTAATAAGAGACTTAGTACATGGAGTGGTTGAGCACAATCTTACCCCAATCCTAGCTGCGATTTTCTGCTGGATTTTTCTGATTTGATTTTTTTTTTTTCCTTAAAAATTGATTTGGGCCTCAAAGAATTGGGCTAAAGAAAATGGGTTTCATTGGGCCAAGATTTTGGGCTCGTTTAGGCCAAAAGGATGAATAGACGATGTTTCAAATGTAAAAAAGAAATTTCAAATGTGAGGAAATTATTTTGATGGTAAAATAATTTTCACAATTTCGAAATCGATTTATTATTTGAAAAATGAAGAGTTAAACATTAATTAGGAAAATTTTCGGAGTGTTACAGCAACAGCAGTTAAATACCATTGCAGTTTATGCTAACCGCCACAAATTGACCACCGTTAATTTCCTGGTTTTGTGTAGTGATTGATGAAAGATGAAAATAACACAAAACTTTATGTTTTCCATTGCACTTATATATTTTCATTTTTGAAAAATATAATATCATATACATTTATATACATCATATATTTTTTGCTCAATAAGGATCCTCACAAAGCCACTGTTATATAGATGAATAATAAAATGTTGAGGGATTAATATTAAATTAATAAAATTTACTTGAAATGAGAATCATATTAAATTATTTACTAATTATCTATAGAATTCATGATACAATGGTATATTTTTATACATTGAGTACCATATTTTAAATTTACTTATACGTTTATCATAATTTATTTAATATATAAAATTTATTTTTTTCCATAAAAATGACAGGACATATATTTCTTGGAACACTAAATCATCATCTTTTAGTTAAAAAGATTGGAATGAAATGAATAGTTCTCCATTATCTATTATATATAAAAATCCTTTGGAAAATACACGCCGACATTGATACTAATCATTGCCAATGACGCTTCATTGTTCCCTGGGATTGGGTTTGATTCTCTAACTTAATAATGATGAACCCTTATCTAATTGGTAAAAAAAGGTTTCATAACTATAAGATTATCAGTTTGATATCTACCAAATATGTGTGAACTTTTTTTCTATTGAACAGTAGTTTTGATGATTTTTTAATATACAGTAGCTTTGTTCTAGAAATTTTCGTGTATGTTGTTGATCTTGAAATGTTATTGATTGATGTAATTATGTAAGAATTTCATGTATTAATCATCTCTCTAGAAAAAATAATTCTTTAAATTAATTTTGACTATCCATCTATCCTCGACTATCTCCAATTTAAGTATGTTATGAAAGCCAAATAGGATATTAATTAATTATGTTACTTACATGTACTTGCAATCATTTTTTTGATAAAACATGTACTTGCAATCATTACTTAGCAAAGATAAGTCACTTTTACTAATAGTTTTAGAACTAAATCATATATTAGTACCGCGTCTTCAAAATTAACCCTCTAGCTGGCCCTATCAACCAATCATAAAGAAAATTAAAAAGATACAAGGGAAAATCAAAGTAATTAGCTATGTATAATATATAGTAATATATTGAACCGTATATATCCCTTCGATCTTTAGCCTTTAATTGGCAGTAGTGGCTGCAGATTTGCTGTACTTATCATGTGATCCGGAAATCTAATATTCAATTGGTTCTCCAACCAAACCCCTTTTCTTCTTCCTTGAAAAAGGAAGAAAAAGTTGTGTTAGACAACAAGAAAATGAATAAAGGCATAAGGGTGGAATTCGTACTTTTTGCATTGAAAATTATGAGAGAGACTTGCAGGTTTTGATGGACCACATATGCAAAACATAACCCTACAAGAAAATTCTCCTTTGATAATAAAAATATTTAGCATGGATATAATGAAATTAACTACTTTCTTGTGGATATTGCTCAGTCACAAATGATAAAATTAAATTCATATTTAAGTTAATATCGGAAGATAGCGGTCTATAATATTTTTGCCAAAGATAATTCTTTGAACAGAAAAAAGAAATTGAAGTAGAATCTCAAAGGTGTTTTGAGAGATTATAGTGATTTTTAGCTAAAAATTCGCCTTAATAGAAGTAGACTGCACTCTACCAAACACGGTCCAAAGTATTTTTCAATAACTAAAAGATAAAAATTGATAGTTGTCTAGTCACAGAAGTCGCCATTACAATCTTGTTATGACTAAGTTATTATTAATACATACAGGTTAGAATCATTAGTAGTAGTGATATATATACACCATTATATCATTTCCACAATTAACAAAATAGGGAACTCATACGCAATTATTTCCACTATATATTAAACTTGTAAAAATATTGTTTTTCATAATTTATATATATATGTATATATCCAACAACTTAATCTTGTCATGACAAACAATTTAATTTCTCTCTCTCTCT
>JACFYI010003715.1:590690-605150 GCA_014898755.1 Handroanthus guayacan
GGTGCTACGTCACCCAAGGGGCTTTGGTGCTGTTGGCAAAATACTTATACATAAACAACTTTGGATGTTACTTCAAAACATAAATTGCTGTGTGCTCTGACTGTTCTTTCTTGCCTCGAAATGTTTACTTTATCTTGACTTTTGTGCTTTCCTTGTATGTCATTTTCTTTCTCAATTACATTCTATGATGTTATATTTTCAGGGATTATTGAGCCAATAAAATCAGGAATAAGAGATGCAAAACTAGGTTTGGGTAAGCAAGAAGAGGATGATTACTTTACAGCAGAAGAAAATATCCAGCGCAGAAAGCTGGATATTGAAGTTGAAGAAACCGAGGAACTTGCAAAAAAGAGAGAGGTATGGCTTTCAACTTGTTTTAGTGGTAAAAAAGAAAATATTTTCAACTCTAGGTAATTTGAAATTGATGCTTTACTTTTTCTGAAACGTACATCTAATAGCAGAAGGCAGCATATAGCATATATGTGTGTCTTTTGATGGGAATGGTTTATCATAAAGCGAACATCAACTTTGGAAGGTCTTGAGAATTTCGTGCAGTTTTTATTACCTGGTGGCTTCTACTGCCTGCTTCCTGCACATTATTAAAATCCAGGTCATAGCAGAACGCGAGCAAAAAATTCAAAGTGAGGTGAAAGAAATACGGAAGGTGTTCTATTGTGAGCTTTGCAACAAGCAATATAAATTGGCCATGGAGTTTGAAGCTCATCTTAGCTCCTATGATCACAACCACAGAAAGGTTGCTTTCCCTTTTGATGCATACCTTGTCACTTTGTTTTCTTCATTGATTGACTTTTCATATCGAATTTACTTAAACTTGTTTGTGGGTTTCAGAGGTTCAAACAAATGAGAGATATGCATGGAAGCAGCAGTCGGGACGATAGACAGAAAAGAGAGCAACAACGTCAAGAGAGGGAGATGGCAAAGTTTATACAGATGTACCTACTCATTATTCACGAGAATCTTCTTTATCTGTTACTAATAATCGATAAATTTAAGTGCTTACCAGTATCTTGTTAATTTGTGTTTTATTTGTTCTTATTTGCTCCTGACAGGGCTGATGTGCATAAGCAGCAGCAGCAACAGATGCAGAATCAGGAGGAAACTGGAACCATTCCAACTCCTGCCGCAGCGAGTAGTGCTACTGCACTTGCAGACCAAGAACAGCGGAAAACTTTAAAATTTGGATTTACCGTAAAAGGCAGCACGCCTAAGGTATTCCCAAGTATCTTTTACTGATTGAGGGCTATATCAGTTCATTCTATCTGCGCTTCACATGTTGGCTTAATGTTATGAGACCTAGCTATATTAGAGAGACTTATCCTTCATCTTTGTTCTTTGAAGATTGGTCATGCCATGGCTCACTCCAGTACAAGGATACTTGAAAAGAGTAATTAGACAAAATACAAATTGAAATATTAACTGGTGACAAAAAAGAGGAAAAATAAAAAAAAATGCGGTGACATGATACAAAAGTCTAGTAGACACTAGTGCAGATATTGCTCATTTGTTTATATTAGAAAAAAATTATTGTTAACATCCTTTGGGGTATGGTCTGGAACATGTGAATATTCTTTGGGATCAGACTTGACAAAAATCATTTAGCAGTGTGCCTCAAGGTGCCAACCTCGAGTATAGAGAAATTCGAGTGTGTAAGTGTACTTGCAAGTACCATCATCCAGTGAAGGAACAAATATGAACATTGAACACTGAATTGTTTAAGATTAGGAATCTGCAAATGGATTGCAGAAAATCTTATTTGTATTTTTGTTGATGCAGTATAACCTTTTATTATTATTACAAAAGAAAAGTGTGCAAGTACACTAAATTTTGTTGTCTTTGATTTCTTTTAGCAATTTAGGGGAACTGGTTCTGTTATAAATGTATTTAATCTACCAGTATCATCTGAATATTGCTCAGCTTTAACGTTTTTTATAACGAGCAATTTCTTCCTATATTTCTATACTGCTCAACCCTAGGTTTTATTGATGGTGTCCATCTCTCCCAAACCAATAGAATACAGGGATAACACGCACATGCAAACCTACTATTAATACTCAAACTGGTTGCTGGGTTCAGCAAATGTAATTGCTAGGGTTTCAAATTGCTTGGGGTAATAGATTTGGCTCTCAGAGCCTTAGTTGTAACTTTCCTGGATCTCTCAAGAGGTCTTTGTGATTTTAAATGTTCTTGGTTTCTTGGTTCTGTTTCATGAATGTTGCAGTTGATTATTCTTTTCTTGATGTTGGTGCTGTAATTGCCGTTTTCCTAAAGCTATCATGTTTTCATCGTGCAGACCTCTGTTACTACTACTACGAAGAAGCCAAAGGTTGCTATTGCCTCAGTTTTCAGCAACGACAGTGATGAAGAATAGGGAGTTTCTGATACCTCTATTCGCTGATATTCAGTCACTTTGAGAGCTCCAAAATCTGTGATTGTACCACTAGTGTCTTGTAATTGGTTAATTAATTAATTTGTAATCCGTGCGGAAACTGTTTAACTGCAGAAGATGTCTTCTGGATTGGCGACTAGTCGGCAGGAGTCGGGATTCTTTTTAGTGACAGCATGTGTCGATCCTACTACATTTTCATTTCATGATGGCTTTGAATGCGTTGCGTTAGTAAAATCCTTTTGACCTATCTGTGGTGGGTTAAGTTCGTTGATGACAACATTGATTGTTGCCTTCCAACTTGCATGATGAGATGCCATCTCATTGGAAATATGACAGCAAAGTTCACCCCCTACACCGATATATCGGAATTGTTTTCCAAACAGAAAGGGGGACTTTGAACTATTCGAAAACAATGCCCTATGCATATCAGAGGGGCAATCAGTTAGGCCGTCTGAAGAAGGTTGTTGACTAAGGTGTTCATAAGGGCTTCCATTTCCATTTTTGCTTCTTACGGAGGTCGTCTAGCTTCTGAGGCTATGACACCTGTTGACTGGCCGATGTTCTAAACTGTTGAAAAACTTTAGGCCATTTGTCGATGTAACAGGTGAATACTCATGGTTTGCATACTGATGGTATATTTAGACGTTCTGTTCGCTCGTTAATTAGTGTTTTGCATGACGTAGAAGTAATGAGTTTGAAGCGGTAATTACATCAACGTTTACAGAGATGTGGTTTAATTATAGAAATATTTCTTGTAATTTGAAAAATATTAATAATGCCAATTGCTATTTATTCTAGTTAATGGAAGATTTAATGAAGTTTGTGTAATGTTCCAAACATATTCTTGGATGAGAGATTTGCTTATAAAAAAATTTGTAGAAAGTCTAATATGATGTTGCACAAGTTTTGTTATATTTTTTCGCCAACTAGGTTAATTGTCGAAAATGTTATTGTGGTTGTTCTCTTTCTTTTTCTTTTTTTAAATTAAGGAGAATGATCCTATAATTAGATTAAACTTTAGTTATTCTAAAAATAAAGAAGGGGCTAAACTATTGAAGAAACTTTAGCAAATGGTCACAACGAGGGAGGAACGACGTGATTGCTATTGTAATCTCCATGCCTGAGAGAACAAAAGCATGCAGAAGAAATGCCTCATTTCTGCCACATCTTTTCAGTAGATGTTTTGGAGCATAAGTGCAATGTTCTTATTTTTTAAAATGCAGCTAAGATTTTGTCTTTTTGCTTATAATTGGCACCCAAGGAATCTATCCATATATTCTCTTTTAAAACGCACCCCTAATTTAGTCCTTGGTTACGAGCTACTACTTTTATAGATTCAAATTACTTGTCTTTTCACAATGTCGGCGCTGCACCTTCCAAGCAATTCTAGTATTTCTTCTAGTAGGCTTCAGTTAATTAGTACACCAATTAGATATTTTCGTATGCTTTTATTGATTACTAAACTTTAACTAGAGGAATGTAATCATATCAAGTTCTACAATAGTAGCAATTTTGGAAAATATATCAACAATTTGTTCATGTGCATAGCCCAATGCCTGATATATTCACTACATTTAGTTAAAACTATACTTTAATAATGACATGGTGGTGCATTATTGGAACCATTATAATATTTGGATATGTTCCGGGGTGTCACGTGGAATAATATTTGGAAAATGATATTTTGAGGAGGATGTTATATAACAAAACCTGTGTAACATTATGTTATATAAGTTTCGTTATGTTTTTTGTTAACTAAACTAATTATGGAGGATGTTATTGTGATTTTTCAAAATTAAGAAAAATGTTTTTGTATTAGGTCAGATTTTAATTATTCTAAAAATAAAGAAGGGGATAAACTATTGAAGAAACTTTAGCGGTCACAACCAGGGAGGAATGACGTGATTGCTATTGTATTGTCCATGCTTGAGAGAATAAAAGCATGCAGAAGAAATGCCTTAATTTCGTCACTACATCTTTTCAGTAGATGTTTTGCAGTATAGTGCAAGAATGTATCCTGTTTTTATTTTTTGAAATGCAACTAAAGTTTTGTCTTTTTGCTCATAATTTCCGCCCATTAATATATACATATATTCTCTCTTAAAATACACCCTTAATTTAGTCCTTGGTTGCAAGCTGCTACTTTTTTAGATTCATATCGTATGTCTTTTCACAATGTGGGTGCTGCACTTCCAAAGCAATACTAATATTTCTTCTAGTAGGCTTTAGTTAATTAGTACATCTATTAGATATTTTTGCATACTTTTATTGATTACTAAACTTTAGTTATGGGGAATATAATCATATCAAGTTCTGAAATGGTAGTAATTTTGGGAAATATGTCAACAATTGTTCATGTCCATTGGTATAGTCACTGTATTTAATCAACATTATAATTTAATAATGACCGAAATGGTGCATCATTGAAATCATGGTAATGCTTGGATATGTTCTCAGATATTATGTGAAATAGCATTTGGAAAAGTGCAATTTGTATAAATACTCCCTGTGAAATTTTTCATTGGCAAAAAGCCCTCTCTGCTGTTTTTATTAGCAAACATATCTCCCATGTTAATTAGTTAATGCATTGCAGTGTAATTCACTTGCGGTAATTGGATCTGGTTATATAATTAATAGCATGAGAAGACAAAATTGTTCTCATATTCAAGAGTTTTTTTTGCATAAATACCCCCCGTAAAATTTCTCATTGGTAGAAAACCCCCCTATTATTTTTATTAGCAAAATGTGCAATCCAACCAAACTCAAACAAACAAATCAAATTGAGCTTGTAAATGTAAATTAACCAACCAAATTCAATAAAAGTCAATGAATTCACATTCTAATACTAAGCTCAACCAACCAAACAACATCCTAGAACTTCCAATAAGAACAAACTCAAACAAACTCTATTAAAAATCAATAAGTTACATTATAATGCTAAACTCAATCAATATATTATAATGCTAAACTCAACTAACCAAGCAACATCCAAGAAATTCTAATAAGATTGAACTCAACCAAATTCCACAAAAACCAATAAGTTTCAATTTTAATACTTAATCAAGCAGCATCCAAGAATTTCCAATAATATTGAACTCAACCAAACTCAAACAAAATCAATAAATTCATATTATAATACCAAACCAACCAAGCAACATCCAATGAATTCCAATAAGATAAAGGGATGACTATCACTACACGCACTGATTTTACCATAATTACCAAAATACCTCCTGATGTTTGGAAAATTATCATTATACCTCCTACTGCACAGTGCAATTAATGCATAATTATAATTAACTCCCCTGAATATATGGATAACTACAGTTAGACCCCTAAGTTGATGTATATAATATTACAATTGCACCCCTATATCTAGGGGTATATTTGTATTGTCTAGGATTTTTAGGAGGTGTGATGACAATTATCCATAACTCAGGGTTATAATTGTAATTATTCAAACATCATGGGGTGTTTTGGTAATTATGGTGAATCTCGGGGGTTGCTAAGGTAATTATCCCTAAAATGAAACTTCACCAAAATCAAGTAAGTTAACATTATAATACTAAACTCAACCAAATAGTAAGTTTACGTTATAATACTAAACTAAACCAAATAGTACACTCTCGGTACTTGCTTTTCCATCTCATTAGTTTTGATCAAAGCATAGAAGATTTTTCAGAAATGAAAAAGTTCTTTCCTCATGTTTGTTCAAAGTTGAAAGGAACGAAAAGAATTGGGGATCAAAAAAGCTGCCTACCCTTGACTCAAAAAGTTGGGATTTGATTTGAAAAGATTTTAGATGAGGGTAATAATGGAAATTCACCACTCGGTCAATGGTAAATCAAGATTTGGGTGAGGTAAGCAAAGTTTAATTAACATTTGGGGTATGTTTGCTAATAAAAATAACAGAGGGATTATTTTACCAATTAAAAATTTCACATGGGGTTTTTATGCTGAAAGATCATTTCGAAAATGGCATTTTGGGAGTAGGTTTGGAGAATGTGATAAATGTTTGTGTTTTGGATGGTAGGTCGAAATTGTTTTGAGGAGTCAAGTAATGTTTGATTATGATTTGAGAGTTATTTTAGAAGTCAAATCAATTACTTTTGTTAGTTGATTAGTAGGGAGAAATTTGTTAAAAAAGGGAAAAAAAAGGGAAAAGTGGTGAATTTTGTTTGATTAGTATGGAGAAATTTATCACCAACATTGTGGTCTAATAGTGAAGTTTTATCACTTTCATCTTAAATACCAAAATTCGAACCTCTGAGGACGTAGAGATTATCACATATTTTGGTGTATTATGGGCTGGTGATGATTGACCTGTAATACTAATCTGACGAGAAATGAGGCTTTGTTCACTGGTCTGTTGGTGGGGGCTATGGTGATCGAGTTGGTCTTGGCCCCATTGAGATTTGGTGAAAGAAATATTTCATGATGATTGGTAGTAGTGTACATGGTACGGTTTAATGGTTTTTAATAAAATTGTATACCGTACCAATCGGTGCGGTTTTTAGACAATTAATACTAAAATCAAACTTTTTGATGCCAATACCATAACTTTTGGTATTATATGATTTCGTTACAGTTTTGCAGTATTTATATTAATTTATTTAAAAAATTTTATTACATTAATTATTTTAATTAATATTTGGATTTCAAAGAATATTTGAAAGTTAAAAATGGGTAAAATAGTATCAAAAAATTAAAGAAAAAAGAAAGGTGAGAACTTTGAAAGAGACTAGAAATAAACGTGAATGTAAAGTAGTAAAATTAGAAATTTTCTTTTTGTCTTAAACCTCTCATTCTCTTTAAAATAATGATAAAGTTCTCAATGTATGACTTGTGGTAGAGATGTCAAAACGGGCCGGGTCGCCCGGCCCGGCCCGTCTAAAAGCCCGGCCCGGTTACTGTTCATAGGCGGGCCGGTTAAAACCGGCCAACCTATAGGTTCATCCCGGGCCCAATATTTTGGGCCCGCCAGCCCGGTTAGCCCGGAACCGGGACCGGTTATTGAACCGGTTTAAATTTAATATATATATATATAAAACTAGAAAAACCAAAAAAAATAATCAAATAAAATAAAATTAAATAAAATTTTAAAAAATATTGTATAATATATTAGTAATTTTTTTAATAATACAATTTATTGAGATTTAGTTGTACAATTATATTACTATTTTCTTTCAAATTAACCCCTCACCACTTATAAAAGTAGTATTTTTCTTAAATCTATAATTATATATATATATATGTTTGTTAAATTATTTAATTTAATTTTAGTATTTAAAAAATATTTTACTATATTAAACTTTCAAGACGTAATATTATTTAAGTGTTTGATGAAAATATTATATTTTTAAAAAATACAACTAAAATAATACTTTAAATTATTATATTACATTAGTACTTTAAAAAAATTATTTTAAATTATTTAAATTTATGTCATGTTAATAACATATGTTGTATGTAAAATTTATGGTATTTTTTTTTACATTTTTAAGAGTTATTTGAACTAAATAAGTGGAAAATAGCTTATTTCTCCTTCTTTATTACAATTACATTAATGATTATATAGAAAAATAAAAAAAAAAACTCTCAAACTGTTTAATTCATTTAGCCCGGGCCCATTTAGCCCGTTTAAGACTCATTTAATCCGGAACCGTTTAGCCCGTTTAAGGCCCGTTTAGCTCGAAACCGTTTAGGACCGGCCCCATTATTAAAAGGGCCGGTTAGGGGCCGGGCCACCCCAAAAAAAATTTCGACCCGCCTAAGCCCGGCCTTCTTAAGCCCGAAACCGGATAAGCCAGGAACCGTTGCGGGCCGCGCTAAACGGTTTCATGGGCCGGGCCAGCCCGGCCCGGCCCGTTAGACATCTCTAACTTGTGGGGTAGTAAAAAGTTTATGTGATGAGCAGAAAAAAAATTCAAAATATTGATGGTTTGCAGTGTGTGTATGTATATATATATCTATAATATACATATTTTTATACACATATATATAATGACTGTGACGCCCCAAATGGATTGGTGATTCATTTAGGACGAGACTAGGTCTATCAGAAGTTTATAATGAAAATAGCTAATCAAGTGGGGAATTCGACATATAAAAAGGAAGAATATATTGGAATATAGAACTGAATAACAAATATCAAACGTGCAAACTGATATATATATATATAGATTGCGTTTACATCATAGACCAAAACAGGTGGCAATAACAGAAGTTAACTACCCCTATCAAAAGATACTCTAATACTACCTATATTAGAAATAAGTACAAGGCTCCCGCTCTTCCTCCCTTCGCTATTTCTGTATCTCTGGCTGTGACACCTGATATTCTTCTAAAGCACCTATGTTATACATAAATAAGCTATGAGCTATAAGCTCGGTAAGGACTGTGTGTGATAGGAAGTGTGAGACTCCAAAAATTCTCCTAATTTAATTTTTAAATTCTCGTGTTTGATCAATAAACGTTTAAAATATTTTTTAAAGAAACTCTAATCAGTAACCGATTTTTTGCCAATTTGAGATTTTCTCACAATAAAAAAATATTTTATCATTTTCGAAAAATTCATATTATATTCAAAAATTTTTGAAAATATTATTTCCCCACAAAAACTTTCATAATTATATATTTTCAAACCTTTAAAATCTGGTTTACGGTTAGAATTTCTCGATAAAGAAAAAATT
The DNA here is from genome assembly GCA_014898755.1 of Handroanthus guayacan. NCBI lineage: Eukaryota > Viridiplantae > Streptophyta > Magnoliopsida > Lamiales > Bignoniaceae > Handroanthus > Handroanthus guayacan. The sequence continues at coordinate 599,790 of JACFYI010003715.1, forward strand.
CATTTTAAAAATTTCTTTTGGCCTAAAACTTATTGGGAACATATTATTAACTTCAAAATAATATTGTAGGGTCAAAAGATTTTTGAAATTTCAATTTAAATACTAAGTTTTAAAATTTTAAAACTTAGCGCTGTTTTAAACGCTTTTAATCGCTATTATATGAAAAACTTTAAAACGGCAAAATTATTTTGGTTTAACACCCAAAAATATTATTTCAATCAAATGTGGCCCAAATACATTATTTTTAACCCAAAATCATTATTTTTAACCCAAAATCATACATATTTAGCTAAGGAATTGAGCACAATCATTTATCCAATTTTTAGGTCTAAAGTACAAATCCATTTTTGAATTTTGGTCCAAAAAAAAAAAGAAAAATTTCAGCCTCTTCAGCCGAACACACACACACACACACACACTATGTGGAGACAAAAAAATTAGAGATAAAGCCATGTGGTGAAATGAATGAAGAAAACTCCCAACATTGAGTGAGTCATCCCACCTAGTCACCAACATCATTATTTCCAACATTTAATGGCATGTATTGGCTATTGTAAAATACACCTTATATGTATTCTTGGGGTGTATATACACAAAGCATGAGAGAGGAAAAAAGAACCACACCTTGTCTTCTTTTTTTTTTTCTTCTTCACCAAAAAGAAGGAGTGAGAGGAGAGAGAGAGCATTTCTTCCAACTTTCATCCAATTTCCATCAAACAAACTTAAGGGAATTAATAAGGGACTTCATCTCTTGCCTACATCACTAAGTTTGGAATTTCTTGAAGTTTTAAAGAAGATCTTTGAGATTTTTGAATTTGGATAGCAAGAAAAGGTAAGGATCATGACACTTCGTCCTCATATTCTTCAAGTTTTGATCATGGTTCTAATTTCTTGAAAGATCTATGGATAGTATGCTTGTTAGTATGTTTGTTGTTATGGCTCCTTGATTGTTATGAACTTGTTCTTGGTGAGCTACTTGATTAATTCTCATGTTGTTGTTGATAGAGCATGACCTAGCTTATGTTTATGGAACCATGAATCTGACTTTAGGGTTATAAGAAACTTAGTAGATCATTATTTAGACTTAGTGGTTAAATGATTTCTTAAATTAAGTGAAGTTTGAACATATTGGATGCTCTCGGGTACATTGGGCAGAACACTCACTTCATTTCAAAAAATTGAAAACACCACTTATACTACTCCAAAAATTTCATATAAGATATCTTTAGAACCTCTTTGAGTCTAGATAATGTTAGAATCAAGAAAAACTGTTAAAAATGGAGTAAAGTGATAGAAAAATGCATTTGAATCAAACCTGCCCTTTCCGCCAAAACAAAGGATGCTTCTGTCTTAACCTCAACTTCAAAAATTTATAACCAAACTTATGCATACCCAAAAAATCCAAAATTTATACCATTTGAAACTCTATTGAGTTTAGTTATCATTAGAATTAAGAATCACCCAAATCTGTAAAGGAAAAAGACCAAAAATATCATTTGATTCGAACTTGCTAGTTTAGTAGAGGAGCAGGGTACTCACTGAAGCATGCTCCAAAACATCTTCCAACTTCAAACCATTGAAAACTAAGTTTTTCTTTACCAAATCAGCCCCAAAAATATTTATTAGAAACGTTATTAAGTGTTGATGATGATAGAATCAAGAATCCTTGAAATCCATTAAGGAATTTGCCCAAAAAATTCTTTAAAGCCAAACATGTCAAACCAACTCTCGTTAATAGCAGAATCATAAGTCAACTTTTAAAAATTCATAATGAAATGTCTATTCATTAGAATTTCAAAATAAAACCACTGTTGAAAACCTTGTCGAGTCTAGATGGTTGTAATACTAAATTGCCAAATTTAACTCACTTATGTGTATTTTTAAAATGGCTCGGAAACTTACTACTGTGCCAAAAACATACAAAATCCAACTTGTTTAGTGTTTTTCATCAAAATAATTTTCAAAACCACATCCTATGACCTTTAAATCTAAATTGATGATCCACATAGAATATTTATACCTTTGATTCGAATTCTTAAATTTTCTTGTATCCGAGCACTCGAATTTGATCTTGTATTATGAATTCTTGGATGTTCCAAGTCATATTACCTATTGATAACCGCAATGCATGAATGTTGGGCCCCGGGGAAACTCTAAGGGGAAAGATTGGGGCGATAATAATCGTTGATCTCAACCTTGGGGGCTTCCCTAATGTTGGGTAATTCTAAGGGAGCCTGGAGGTAGGTTTCAGAGAGATTACTCTTAGGCTCGTGGTCGACCGCGCCGCGGCGGCTGTGCCTATTAATATCCTCATGAGTAACTACTCAGAGGTGATTTTATATCCTCATGAGTAACTACTCAGAGGTAATTTTATATCCTCTTGAATAACTATTCAGAGATGGTTTGGAGGGATAAAGATGATATTATATTATGAAAGTTATAAGGGTGACAGATCCACCAAATATTTATTTTAGCCTTATATGATTTTGACATTTGTATCATGATTCGAACTCCAGATTGTGACATTTGCTTTATGAATTGAATTTCTGGATTTACAATTGTATTGAATTGAATTGATTGTTTTGTCACGAATGTTAAAATTTTATCATCAATGATTGATTGTACTCCTACCTATTATTCCTCGATTCCTAACTTCTTTTGTCATCCGTCATGATCTTTACTAAGTCTCTCGACTTATTTAAATTTTTTACCATGTGTAGAGGAATAAATTTGAGGAATAATGCAACTATTGACATGAGAACTTAAATTTAAATGTTTCTACACATCTAGTTTTGGTAGTCGTATTTTGTTGATTGAGAGATTTTGGTATATTAGTAAGAAAGATGTTGTAAGTTTCCAACATGTACTGTAGCTAGTTATTCCTTTTGAATGTAAGTTGTAATTTTTGAAAATTTTGGACTTGTAAATTAGGATGAGATCTGGCACCTATGTAAATGAATTACTATGAAATTTTCTGATTGTGGTTTTCTGATTGTGGTTTAGTTATTGTATGATTATGATCATGTTGATTTTAAGGATTAGTTTTATTGTCATGTATGTGAGTAATGTCTCGGAGACTAGGCGGAAGTGCACTAGGACCCGTGGCGTTACAGGAAGACAATTACTCATATAGCACAATTATTATCATAAAGGTAAATCATGTAAGCAAATAAGTGTGTAATGAAAATAACAAAACAAGGTAGCATACGGAGTATTTAACTGATGTTGTCACCTTATAACCCCAATCAAGGATATTTCATTATCTCTCCATGCAAGGTGGTCTCCTTGCAGCATATTCCGGATATATGCAATTTTCCTATAACCCCGCCATGGAGCTCTCCATCACATGCACGGGGTACTGGATAGTGGATAGTGTGAACTTTTTTTTTTTTAAGACCTGCAAGCCCTTGGCCGCCCGGCCAAACACAGCCTTATCCATCCCTTAATAATTCGAGTATTAAGATAGCAAATAATAAGCAAAGCACTAAAATAAATTAAACACTCAAATAAATATAAATAAATCCGCTTATGATCATCTAACATGTAAAATCATAAGTACAACTAAAATTAATCCAAATCATATCAAAGAAAACAGAATTTCATTATAAGCATATAAAAATAACTACGCATATAAAATAGCATGCTTGAAATATGAAATAAGTAAAGCATAATCTGCACGCAACTTCAGGGCAAGTTAAAGGGTTCTTACTTCAATCGCTTAAAGCCTAATTTTGTTGATAATCGATTCCCCACGACCTTTTCTATTCTCTCTCTCTATACATCTATGTATAAGTTTCGGTCTCACACACACACACACACGAACCAACATGCACACATACATATAGGTAACAGTTTGCCTTGTAATTCAAAATCTTAATGATTAAGGCTTGGCTTCATGCAATTTCATGCGAACTCTAGCGGCTTCAAATTGCCAACACAAAACGCGGCCTCATGCATGCAAGTTTAGTGTGTTCATGCAAGAATAAGTAGCGGTCTCAACTTGTTTGATGAGTAAAGTATTTACGTGGCCCTTTGAAAAAAATGATTAGTGGATTTATCCCAAGCCAAGCACTAGTCTTTGATTCTACCAATTATATACGTTGTATTCCAATTTGAAAACTTATTCTCCTTATCAAAGATAATTTGAAAATTTATCCTTACACTTTATTGTAAGGTTATTATAATTTCTAGTTAAGTTCACTCATCATTGAAGCTTAAATTTATCTGTATATTTTTCTTAATTTCTTCTAATCCAATAGCTTATATGCAGGCAACTCAAGAATAATTTATTAGAATAATGTAAATGAATATAATTGGTTCATTTATTTCTACGTGATATATTTTTATTTGGAGTTATCATCTCTATCGATATAAAATTTAATACTATTGTAAATCTAATATTAAGTGAGAACCAACATATATTCTAATAGAAGGTTAGTCATTATTGGATGTTACATCCCTCCCCCTTAAAAAAATTTGATCTCCAAATTCTAACTTGGCTTTATAAAAAGTTTAGGATACTTCTGTCGCATCTCGCTTTCAACCTCTCAAGTAGTGTCTCCAATTCTTTTATGGTGTTGCCAAAGTACTTTGACTAGTGATGTAATAACCTGAAAATTCCCCTAATCCTATTTATATTATTTTTTTTCCTAACCCGAATTTTTTTCCAATTATTTGGAATAATTTTCTCGATAAAAAATTTTCATTTTTAAAATTTTTCTTTCAACCCAACTTTATTTGAAACACCATATTAACTCTGAAAAATTTTATTTTTGACCCAAAAATTTTTCATAATTATATTTTCAGACCCTTAGCTTTAAAATTCAAAACCCTAACGCCGTTTTTAACAAATTTCAATCGATATCATCCGAAAATTTTTAAAAGGCGAAAATATTACGATTTAGCAATCGAAAATCGTATTTCAATCGAATTTGGCCAAAATATTATTTCAAACCCAATTAAATAAATATTTAAGCCCAACTTTAAAGCCCACTCTGAAGCCTAAACTTTATTTTTAATAAAATAAAAAAAGAAGAAAAAAATAAAAAAAACACACACACATTTGGGCGCGTGCACACACACACACACACACAAAATGGAAGACAAAATATCCATCTTAAGGGATAATGACCATGTGCTTAAAATCAAAAGAAATCCCAACATCTTCCAACTCATCACTTGGCCAACTTATTTTAACTTTCAAAAGTTTACAAAACTGTCATTTTCTTCTTCAATTGGTAGACACTTATGTGTGTATATGTAATGTATTGTAAAAGGGAAATATTAACAAAAGAAGAACAACTTTTCCTCTATTTTCTTCCTTTGGCCGAGAGCTCTAAAAGAAGAAAAAAAAAAAAAAAT
>JACFYI010003715.1:605364-616568 GCA_014898755.1 Handroanthus guayacan
TCTTCAGGAGGTTGGCTTGTAGACATCTCAAAAAAAAAAAAAAATTAAGTTTAGACACTTAGCTTACAAGAATAAGAATCATGACTATGCTCAACGTCATTCTATTCATGTTTATATTCATGATCTTCTAGTGATATGTTCTAGTGATATGAGCTTGCTTCCTTGCTTTATTATTTTGCTCAATGATTTACTTGATTAGATAAGTATCATTTTATTGATTATTGAATGAGTTTCCTTCTTATGGTGGACCATGAATATGGATCTAGTGAATATAAGAAGATTGTTGGATCATCAAACTTGAGATTTACAACTTGTTTATTTCATAAACTAATTTGGACTTTTAAACTAAGCACATGACTCTGTCGGGTAGCCATTGCCTCTGCTTTACCTCTCACTTTCCAAATTCGAAAACTTAACTTTCCCTATTCCAAATGTCCCATATAATATACCTTTGAAAATCTCATCGAGTGTAGATATTTTTAGGATCAAAAACCACCAAAAAATAAGGAGAAAAATGACCAAAAATGTCCTTAGAAGACAACCTATCACTACTACCAGTAATACAGGTAGTCCTTTGTTACACCTTCCAATTTCCAAGTTTGAAAACCTGACTTTCTTCTATCAACTTGACCCATAAGTATACTGTTCAAAACCTTATCAAGTGTGGATAGTGTTAGGATCATGAATCATCCAAAACTATTGAGAAACATAATAAAAAATGCCCTTATACGCTAACTTGTCAAACTATCGAGAAACAGGGAAAGTAGAAGGGGTGAGCTTTAAACATGTATAAGTCAAAATCCGACCATTAGATCACTGATAGAAAGCCACCGTTAGAAACTTTATCCAGACTAGATATTCACAAAGTTAAAATATGTTGTTAAACTCATTGGGATATATTTTTAAATATGCCAAGACATTGACTGCCGTAAGGGGAGTATAAAACTTAGGGTAATGTGACATTTTTTTCATTGATATAAGTTCTCTAAAATCAAATCCCATCTTTTAAAACCAATTTGATGATCCAAATGAAGGTCTTATATCCAAGGTTCGAATTCAAAAATTTGTATCAAAATACCCATTTGTAGCCATATCAAGATCGTTTGAAACTCCTTTGAGATCATGTTTTTCTATCAACCTCAATACATGAATGTTGGCTCCACGAGCCATTGGTGAGATAACTGGGCGGTATTGAGCCATCAGTTTGTTTCCAGCGGGGTTATCCCATTGGACAGTTCCAAGGGAACCTAGAGATAGGTTTCTAAGGGGCTAGTCCTGGCATGCGGTCGACCGTGCCTAATGTATGTATGGCTTTCCTCGAGCGGCCACTTGAGGAGGCGAATGAAGGAATAAAGAATTATGTAAAATTTTGGCAACATAAGGGTAACAGATCTAGCAAATACTAGTCAACCTATTTAATTTGGCATTTATGTTTAATTTCAAATTTGATTTATGACTTGTTGATTATGAAACACTTATATTGCCCTGAATGCCAAATTTGTTCCTGCAAATTTATTGTACTCAATGATATATTATTCCCTATCCCTTTTGCTCCCTAGCTCATTTCTTTCATCATGGTCATGATTTTTTCTGGGTTAGTGGACTCATTCCTTATCTTTTATTATGTGTAGGAATTGATTTTCTGAACTTCTGGTAGAGTTGGCCTGTTAGTGTGAGATGTTTTGCATTGGAAAAAAGTATTTTTAGCATTGTAAATTAGGAGAACCTTGAACATGTAGTTGCAATACATACTAGGTTTGGTTTGTATAATAGATAGTTTGGATCTCAATGTAAATTATAGACTTTCATAAGTTTTTGGGTAGTATGTTTTATGTAGTAAATGATGTATAAATTTAAGTTAAGTTGAGTTTTGATTATATTGAATGATTGTGTTTATGTTGATTTTAAGGTTTAGATTGTTATCCTTATATGTGAGTAATGTCCTGAAACTAGGGGTAGATGTATTATGACCTCGGGGCATTACAAGTGAGATCCTTTTATTTCTTTATTCTCGAATTTGATGATCCAAAATCTGAACAGGCTTCTTCTCGTAAAAAAGATCTTCTTGGACTTCTAGAGAATCGTGATTGAGAATCTGATTTGGGTAGGGATGATACTTCTTTAGAAGTGACATATGGAATACATCGTGAATTTTGGGCACAGAAAGAGGTAGCGCTAAACGGTAGGCCACGTTACCTACCCACTCCATGATTTCAAACGGCCTTTTATATCTTGGACTTAACTTTCCACCTTTCTCATGTTTTATTATATCTTTACAAGAGGATAATTTTAGGAATACATGGTCACCAACTGCAAATTGCAGGTCTTTTCATCGATTTTCGGCGTAGCTTTTCTATTGACTTCCAGTCGCTCTAATTCAGTCTCATGCGATTTGGATGATATCGATAGCTTCTTGCACTAAGTCCAATCGAGTGGCTTGATCTTCTAACTCATGCTTGGTTTTCTTTGGAATTCATCGGTTTTCAAGATCCCAGTATAAGGGCAATTTGTATATTCTTCCATATAGCGCTTCGTATGGTGTCATTCCAATAGTTGACTGGTAGCTATTATTGTATGCAAATTCTACCCGATTGAGACATTGTTTCCATCCGCCTCCAAAGTCCAAAATGCAATCATGTAACATACCCTTTAAGACTTGGATAGTTCGTTCTGATTAGCAGTCTGATTGAGGGTGAGCAGCTGTGCCGAAATTTATGTATGTTTCCCAAGTCCTTTGTAATTTTTGCCAAAATCATGAGACAAACTTTAGATCTCAATCAGACATAGTACTTACTAGGACTTTATGCAATCGAACGATCTCTCGAGTGTATAGTTGAGCTAATTTTTTCAATAGATCATTATTTCGTATTGGCAAGAAATGTGCCGACTCATTAAGGCGATTGACAATTACCCAAATGAAATTGTAACCTCCATAAGATGTCGGTAGATTAGTTACAAAATTCATGGTAATATGCTCCCATTTTCACTCAGGGATAAGTAGGGGTTGTAATAATCCTGAAAGTTGTCGACGTTCTACCTTCACTTGTTGACAAGTCAAGCAATTAGCTACATACTTAGCGACTTCATTTTTCATGTTAACCTACAAAAAATGTTGCTTTAGATCGTTGTACATCTTATTCCCTCCTGGATGGACTGTATACTTAAAATGATGAGTTTTTATCTAATATATCTTACCTTAAATTCTCATTTTTAGGCACACAGAGCCTTCCATAAAATTTGATAAGTCTATCCTCAAAAATGGTAAATTCAGGCCTTTTTCCTTTCTCAATTTTCTCTCTTAGTTCTTGGAATTTCAAATCCTCTCGTTGTACCTCTTTACTCCTTTGTAGGCTCAACTCTTATATTTGCACAAAGTAATCCTACGTTAATCTTCTTAGGGTTCCAACTACCCATCTCTTGAAGCATTCCCTACTGCTTCATCATTAATCTAGCTAGAGTTACTTTCCTACTGAGTGCATCAACAATGACATTTGCTTTGTCTGGGTGATATTAAATAGAGCAATCATAATCATCAAGGTATTCTATCCACTTTCTTTGCCTTTGGTTTAAATCCTTTTGAGAGAACAAATATTTCAAACTCTGGTGTCAGTGAAAATAGTAAAGGCAACTCCACATAAGTAATGTCTCCACTTATGTACGGCAAAAATGATTGCAGCAAGTTTTAGGTCCTGGGTTGGATAGTTTTGCTTGTGAGGCTTGAGTTTTTGCGAAGCATATGCTATTATTTTATTGTCTTGTATCAGTACACATCTAAGTCCTTCCTTAGAAATATCACTGTATACCACAAAATTTCTATTTCTATTTCTATCAGGGAGGGCTAAGATTGGAGTGGACGTCAGTCATTTCTTAAGCTCTTGAAAGCTGGCTCCGCATGCTGGGTTCCACTCAAACTTTATTCCCTTCTGAGTTATTTGAGTTAATGGTCCAGCAATCTTAGGAAAGTCTTTAACAAATTTTCGATAATATCCTGTCAGCCCTAGACAACTCCTAATTTTAGTTATATTCTCAGACCTTTTCCATTCAAGTATAGCATCGACTTTGCTTGGATCTACTGCAATGCCGTCTCTAGTGATGATATGCCCAAGAAAGGCAACTTGCTCTAACCAAAACTCACACTCGGAGAATTTGACATAAAGTTTGTTTTCTCTTAACACCTGCAACACTACTTGAAAGTGTTGCTCATGAGCCTGTTTTGACCTCGAATAAACAAGTATATCATCGATAAAATCTACTACAAATTGGTCTAAATATGGATGGAATATTCGATGCATAAGATTCATAAATGTTGTTGGAGTATTCGTTAGTCTAAAAGGCATGACTACGAATTCATAATGGCCATATCTCATTTGAAATTCCATCTTTGGAATATCTTCCTTATGAATTTTTAGTTGATAGTACCCTTGTCGTAAGTCAAACTTAGAATAAACCTTAGAGCCTTGTGATTGGTCAAACAACTCATCAATTCTAGGTAAAAGGTACTTATTCTTAATAGTAACATTGTTTAATCCTCTGTAGCCGATGCATAATCTCAAGGACCCATCATTTTTCTTCACAAATAAAACTAGTGCGCCCCATGGTGATTTGCTCAGTTGGATGAATCCACCTTCCAACAACTTTTGTAGCTATTCCTTAAACTCTTTTAGTTTTAAGGGGACCATTCTTTACAAATTTCTTGCTATCAGGGTTGTTTCTGGTAACATATCTATAACAAATTCTATATCTCTATCAGGGGGCAAAGAAGTCAACTCCTCTGGAAATACATTAGGGAATTCTGAGACATTTGGTACTTCATCTAGTTTAACGGCATCCTTAGGCTTGTTGATTACATAGGCAAAATAACCTTGGCTTCCGTTCCAAATTGCCTTTCGAGCCTTAAGAGCCGAGATAAGAGGTACCAAAGTATTTCCTGACTTTCCCTCTAAATTGAATTCCGAATGATTTGTGGTACAAAACTTAATTATCTAGTGATGAAAATCCATTTGTGCATTCGCCGAGCCCAGTTGCGCGGCCTGTGACCCTAGCGGGGGCGACGTCCCTTGGCCGAAGGCGGTTTGTGCTGCATCCTAGCCCCAAACAGGGGGTGGGTTCGAGGCCCGCTGGGGGGTACTCAGATCAGATTGGGGATGATCCCCGGCCGCTTTAAAGAAAAAAAAAATCCATTTGTGCATGATAAGTTGTCAACCAGTTCGTACCCAATATGACATCAAAATCACGAATAGGTTGTAAAGACCCTACAATTTTTTTAATTTAAATCTTAAAATTCCAATATTAATCAGTAAATATTTTAAAACGTTTTGAGAAAAATTTTAATCAGTAATGAATTTTTCGCCGATTTGAGATTTTTCTCACGAGTAAGAATGCTTTAATATATTTAAAAAATTTATTCCAACCAAAGAATTATTGAAATTACAATTTTTCCCCAAAGATGCCTATAACTATATATTTAAATTCCTAGTTTTAAAAATTATTCTATTATACGGCTATAAACTTTTAATAAGATAAAAACTCGTTTTAAAATTTTTCTTTCGACCAAAACTTACCAAAACCATACCATTAACTTAAAAAATTATATTTTAGCCCAAAAGATTCTTGAATTAACAATTTTACCCCAATGTTTCAAAAATTTTAAAATATAGCGCCGTTTTAAATGATTTTTATTGCTATTGTCCAAAAGACTTCAAAACGGCGAAATCACTTCGATTTAGCAACCAAAAATATTATTTCAATTAAATATGGACCAAATATGATATTTTTAATCCAAAACCAAGCCCATGGACTCAAGGAATTGAGCCCAGTGCATTGCCATTTTTTTTAGCCCACAACTAAGCGCAATTCCTAATTTTTGAAAAAAAAAAAAAATAGAAGGGAAAAGTATTGCTCAGCCGAAAACACACACAAGCACACACTCACATATGTTATAAGATATGAACAAGTGGCTAGTCTCTAGAATACTTAAATGAGCTCATTGCTTAGCTCATGTGCTACACCATCATAAGCTCCATTAAATGCTATACTTCATACCATACTAAAATACATACATGTATATACTTTGGGATGTATATGCAAGGAAGAGAATAGAGCTTAAAACACAAAAACTCCTCTACCATTAGCCAAGAAAAAAAATCGACAAGAAGAAGAAGGAAAAAAAGAACAAAAACTTTCCACTTTCACTCAATTTTCAACTATAGAACCTAAAGGAAACTTGTTTGGGGAACTCTCCTAGCCTTAAATCGACAAGATTAGGTAGTTTTGGTTGTGTTTATTGAGTAGATTTGTTGAGAAATATATAAACTTAAGGGAATTTATTTCTATGCTAGGTGTTAGTGGATTAAGTGGAGAAAATAGTTGAATCTTCAAGCCAAAACCCCAAAAAAAGGTAAAAATCATAACACTTCACTCCCTTGTATTCAATTTCCAGATCATGGTTCTATTTCTTTAATTTATAAATTGATGTTATTGCTAGGAGAATGTTTGTTATGGCCTCAAATTGATTATGTCTTGGTGATATGAGTATTTGGCTATCCTCATGTGATTGATGCTTTTGTTGTTGGAGCAAAATTTGATTAGAACTTAGAGAACCATGAACTTGATCTTAGGGCTATAAGGATGATAGTGGATCATCACTTAGATTTAGTGGTTAAGGGATTTTCCAAAATTAATGAAGTATTGAAAACTTGGACTGTTCTCGGGTAGAAAAGACAGAACACTCACCTCACTTTGAAAAATCGAAAACACTACTTTTACTATTTGAATAATTTCTTATAAGGTACCATTAGAAACCTCTTCAAGTCTAGATGATGATAGAACCAATAATAACCCAAAAACACAGAGGAAAATAGTAGAAAAATACATTTGAATGAAACCTGCCATTTCAACTGGGATAGGGGAGGTCTCTGTCCTAACCTTAAGTTCAAAAATTCATAACTACACATCCACATGCCCAAAAATTTCACAAAATACATCATTTGAAACTTTGTTGAGTGTGGTTATCATTAGAATTAAGAATCACCCGAATATATAAAAGAAAAAGCCCAAAAATACCGTTTAATCCAAACATGTCAGTTGTCCTGGGTAGCAAGGGTTGCACTGGAACTGGTCCTAACCTTTTTCCTAACTTCAACTTGTTGGAAACCACTCATTTCTAAATTTTCAATGTAAAACCACCTTTGAAAATCTTGTCGAGTCTAGATAGTCGTAGAATTAAATCGCAAATTTTAACTCATCAAAATGTATTTTTAAGATAGTTTGAAAAATTACTGCCGCCCAGAATTTACTTAAAACTTGAAATGTTTAGTGATTTTCTTAAAACCATCTTCAAAAATCGTCCCCTAAACCCCTTAAATCTAATATGATGATCCAATTAGAATTCTTATACCCACATCCGCATTTATTGACTTCCGTATCTCTATTATTTGAATTCAACGTTGAATATTGATTTTTTTCTTATGCTCCATGAGTGAAACAAAACTTAATGCATGAGTGTTGGGCCCCGAGAACCTCAAGGGGGATTTGGTTGGGCGTTACAGCACGTCGACCTAACCTTTGAGACTTCTTTAATGTTGAGGTAGCTAGGAGGGAACTTGGAGGTAGGTTTCTGAATAGTTATACTCGGCACGCGGTCGACCATGCCTATTGTTTAGTGGCTTATCTCGGGCGGCCACCCGAGAGGCAAAATGGAGGAATAAGGTTGATAATATTTGAAGATATAAGGGTGACAGATCTACCAAATACTAGTTCAGCCTAAATGAATTTTGACATTCATGATATGGTTTGATTCTCCGAGCTCACAATTGCATTAAATTATTCACTTGGATATGAATGTCATTTTTTAACTTGATATCTTTTATTGATTCATTGAGCCCTATTCCTTGACTTCCCGTTGTGATTTTTACTAAGTCTCTCGACTTACTTTAAATTTCTTTAAAATTTGTAGATGAATAGTTCAGAATTAAGATTGTGTTTTCCTATCATATTCATTGTAGATGATCACGAGATACGCCGAAGTATCGAATTTTCCGTACATGTCTATTTCGTTGTCGCGAGAGCTCCGGGAGGGTGGTATCTCTTTACAAACACTTATACGTATGGCGAGGTCGTGACCTACATTACCGCGGAGCCTCTAGATTAGTTTTTTTTTTTATTTTGGGTTATAATTTCATAAACTTACTTTATAGCTAGTGTGTAGTAAAATGTAAATTATGGGTGGATGTAAGTATTAAACTTAGTATTCTGTAAATGATGTAAATTATAATGTGCTTGTAAGATAGGGTTAGTATCTTATGAAACTAGAATTTTATATTTGATGTAAATTATAGCTTAGTAAGTTTTATGAAGCTTATGTTTAGTATTAACGGTTGTTCTTACACGAGAAACGAGTATAGTATGTCGTTTGAATATTAAAACAAACTTTATACAAATATTTAAACTAAGTTCTATTGAGAAATTAAGGAAAATTTTCGTGGAAAAAATATATAAGTTTTATAAGAATGAATATATTTAAGATAAATTAGATTTAATATATTTGAGATACATCTTTCTTTTAATGTGTTCACGTTGATCTTAGTGTTTAGTTAAGCTATTTCCATTATCGATTGTGAGTAACGTCCCGGAAACTAGGGCAGAAGTGCACTGGGACCCCGGGGCGCTACATAGGTAGCACTATTAGGTCTCCTGGTAATATTCTACCCTTAATTTTAATTTCACAGGACCGATATACCTTGTTAGTTATAATGTTAGTACCCATAGGTCTGATGACCTCTAGATGGTATGGTAGGTCCATGGAGGTAATAGGTATTTGATGAGTAAAATGAGGTGCCATGTACGAATAGGATGAACCTGGGTCAAATAAAATGTTGGCAAGGTTTTCACATATTGAAAAATTACCTTCAATTATTGCAGTAGCTGTGATTTATCCTGTCCTTCTAGGGCATGCACTTTTTCTTGCATTTTCGATCTCCCTTCTGGCCTATGAGGTTCACAATTCTGTCTAGGCGCTTGTTGCTGAGGTTGGTTAACAACCTGTCTCAGTGTAGGGAAACATTGTGGGTATAAACCCATAAGACGAGGACAATTCCTTGCTTGATGGTTATTACTTTTGAATCCAGAACAATTACCATTCTTTCTCCAGTAGTTAGCCTCTTATGGTTTGGATTGCCATAATAAGTACATATCTGCCTTGGTTGAGAAGATTGCCCAACATCTTTCTGAATTGGCATCTTACTACTAAAATTTTCACGTTGAGTTTTCTGAAACTTAGTATCTTTACCTGTAGGCCAATTTTTACTTGTTGCTTTGAACTTATTACTACTAGTTCCTAAATGGCTCATGCCTTGAAGTTCATTGGTTAGCCCACCTATAAATCTACGGGTTCTTTTGGTCTCAATATCAACCAGATAGGGTGCATACTTAGATAGCCTATTGAATTTAGCTTCATATTGCACAATTGACATTAATCCTTGCTTTAATGGGCAAATTCTTCTTCACGTGCCCCTTGAAGAACGAGGGGTACATACTGATTTTTGAACTGCACCACAAAGTTAGGCTAGGTACGTAGTGTTTGATCTTGGGCCCATCGTTCTTCAACTGTTCCCCACTATTCACATGCAGCCTGTTCCAAGTGAAATACTGCGAATAAAAGTTTCTGTTCTTCAGATTACCATAAGGCCGTGAGGATGTATTCAATTCCTTCATGCCACATTTTAGCCTTTGAATCAGTTGGCTCCCCATCAAACTTTGGTGGTTTAAACCTTAAGAAGCGTTCCAATGCTTGATCAAATGCATCATCAGCTAGATGAGTGGTTTAGGTTATTATTTCGAGGACGGTCAGGTGGTGGCTTATTTTTTTTAGGGTGTTGCCCAACATTTTGAGGTTGTTGAGATATTTGAATGTATTGAGCCAATTATTGTAAGATAGTGAGTATTTGGTTCAATAGGGTTTACACTTTACATCCCTATTTAATTGTTCTTCATTTGGTTTATGTCCAGCTAGAGGAGTTGTTTTACAAGGTCTCCCTGGATGTCTAGGTGGATCCATTAAGCTATGCACATAATTAAAAATGAAACTGTAAAATTCTATCATGAATTCAAATAATACAATAAATTGGTACACAATTTTATAATATTAGGCACAAAGTTCATAGAATGCAAGCGAAATCCTCAATTACGAAAGTATTAGATATAAACACATACAAAAAGCTTCAACGCATATATGTATAAGATAACCAACTGTACATATAAAGTAGCAAACAGATTTATTATAACATTTCTTGAGGCCTTAACTCATATTCTATTCTTGGTTATTGCCTCTCTCAAGATCTATTCTAGAAATCACTTTAGCCGAAATCCAATTAATGTTGATGGATCACTAAGATTTGTCCCTGAACTCATTATCTCTCATATTAGTCTAATCCGAACACGCTCTATTTGTCTCATAACTAATGGTATCTTCATAGTGGCGAAAGAATCGAACTAGGAAAATGGTTAGTTTCAAATTGTCAATCCCCAAAGCAAATAAAAAGTTATGAATCAAGAATTCAGTAGAAATGACAAATAATCATAAGAATTAAGAATTGATATAAGAGGAACAAGAAAAGGTAGTAAATAACAAAAGGAATAGATAATGGAATGGAAGCACGAAGATTTTTTGGATTAAATTAGGATATAGGAGAAATGAGTAAGGCATGCGAGCAAATAGAGATTACCCCATTTTAATAGGGACTCTCACCATGCCTTAAGAATCATAACTTGGCTGAGCTAGACATAAGCTATGATACCGCATTGTCATGCCCCAAATGAATTAGTAGATTCACTTAGGACCAGACTAGGTCTATCAAAAGTTTATGATGAAAATAGCTAATCAAGTGGAGAATTCAACATATAAAAAAGAAGAATATATTGGAATATAGAACTAGATAACAGATGTCAAACATGCAAACTGAGATATATAGATTGCATTTACATCATAGACCAAAATAGGTAGCAATAGAAAAAGTCAACTACCACTATCAAAATATACTCTTATGTTGCCTACACCAGAAATAAGTACAAGGCTCCCGCTCTTCCTCCCTTCACTATTTCTGCATCTCTGGCTGTGGCACTTGGTAATCTTCTAAAGCACTTATGCATAAATAATGTAACATCCCACAAAATTCCTTAACTCCATTAATAAAATTTTATTCATGCAT
>JACFYI010003715.1:629478-641068 GCA_014898755.1 Handroanthus guayacan
CCTACCGTTAGTAGAGTTCGCCTATAATAACAGCTACCAAGCCTCAATTCAGATGGCCCCATATGCGGCATTGTATGGTAGGAAGTGCAGATCACCCCTTCACTGGGACGTCGATGAAGCGAAGAGCACTTTGAACTTAGAAAATGATGCACTGCGACCTGAGATGATTCAAGAGGCCATAGATAAGGTTCAAATTATCAAGAAGAATATGAAAACAACTCAGGATCGCCAGAAGAGTTCCGCTGATAAGCGTAGAAAAGATTTAGAGGTCAATGTTGGAGATCAGGTATTTTTAAAGTTAGTTCAACAGAAAGGAATTCGGAGAATGGGCAGGACCGAGAAACTGAGCCTTAGATATACAAGACCATTCGAAGATCGTGGAAAGAATCAGTCCTGTAGCATATCGACTTGACCTACCTCCTAACCTAACTGGGATCCACAATGTGTTCCATGTGTCCCAGTTATGAAAATATCGCCTTGATCCTTCTTATGTTATAGAACATCTTGACGTTCCCCTCCAAAGTGACCTGACCTACATAGAACAGCCTGTCCGTATCCTAGATTCTCAGGTTTATGAGCTTAGGAATCGTAGAATACCTCAACTCAAAGTACTTTGGAGAAACCAGAAAGTAAAAGAGGCTACCTGGGAACGTGAGGATGATATGCGGATTAAATATCCTCATCTGTTTGAATAAGGTAGGAATTGGGGACCAGATTCTTTTAAGGGGGAAGAGTGTAACACCCCGAGATTTTCTTAATTAAAAAATTACGAACCGTCAATTTCATAAATTAAATCGATTCTAATAAAACGAAAAATATTTTATCTTCAAAATATATTTTACACACTCGAAATATTTTCTCGTTACACCTCGATCCCTTACGATATTTTTCAGCCCAAGAATTGGCCAAAATATAGTCCATTTCAACTCCATATTTCAGCCCACCTTTTAATCCATTGAATTAAACACTTTAAAAAAAAAGGGAAAATCAGATTTAAATCTGCAAAAGGTGAGGCAGCCGGATTTGTTTTTAGAAAAACATAGTGGTTAGTAGGATGTTTAGCATATTTTAACTAAAGAAATTCATGACCAAGTGTTTGCAAAATCATTAATTATAAATGAGGGATTTAGAGCTTGTATAGACCATTCTTTCCTTCCATTCTCTTGCTGAAAAATTCAGTTTTTCCTTACCTTTGCTTTCTTCCATCTGGCAGCTTATATTCACACAAACACACTTAAGTTTTCTTTAAAGTAACAAGAAAATATTTAAAGGAAAACTTGGGGTATTTTCTCAACCATTTGGTAAGTTAAATCTTAGCTATGTCTTTATGATATGTTAAGTGTGATTCAAAGTTTGATTTAGAATTTACGGTTTTGCTTAGACGGTTGATACGGTGATACGGGAGCTCGGGAACTAGCATCTAAGCTTGAACAAGTAAGACTTATAGCATTTCGAACCTCTGTACGACCGTATAATTCGTTCCATATCTCATATTGTTCCTATGCTGAGTTGTATGCGTTGTGAGCATGTTGGTTTCGTTATTTGATATGAATTTATTATTGTTCATCTATGCTCGTTTTACCGTTTATACATGCTCAAACTTTTGAATGATTGTCCCGAAACTTTCCTTGTTCATATGATATCTCATTCTATGCTTCGAAGTGTTAATGAATCATAGACATTAGACTAATGGAGAATTTTGACACCAAAAACAAAGAAGTAAAACGAATGAAAATGCCCTCGGAAGGCAGACTGCCATGTCTGCCGGAAATCTGAACGTTTTTGCCTTACTTTAATTTTCCAACCTTGAAAACTTAATTTTCCCTCATCCAAATGGCTTATATAATATACCGTCGGAAATCTCTCTAAGTGTAGATGCCTTTAAATCAAGAATTACAAAAAACAAAGAAGTAAAATGAATGAAAATGCCCTCGGAAGGCAGACTGCCTTTTCTGCCATAAATTAGTGAGGTTTATGCCTCACTTCCAACTTCTCAACTTTGCAAACTTGACTTTCCCTCGTCCAAATGGTCCATATTATATATCGTTAGAAGTCTCTTTAAGTGTAGATAATATTAGAATTTAGATTCATTCAAAACCATGGAACATTATGGCCAAAAATACCCTTAGAACTCGACTTGTCAAATTTTCGAAAAATAGAAATGAACTGTATCATGACTCCCACTTTCTGAACTTCAAGATCAAATTTTTCTTATCAAATTAACCTGAAAAATATGTCATTAGAAAGCTTTTTGAATCTAGTTATTTATGGAACCCAAATATGAATTTTAACCGATTGAGATTATTTTATTTAATAAGCCGGAAAGTAGACTGCCGCAAGGAAGACGTAAATCTTGAGTTAAGTTAATATTTTTTCCTCAATGAAATATCTTTAAATTCAAACTCCATACCTTTTAACAAAATCATTTTGTATGATTCGAGTGAGGTTTTTAGCTGATGTTTGAACAAAATAAATTTCGAAATTTATATTTATTTCAAATAATTTTTTTCGTATTTTACCTTTTTAATAAGATGAAGACCTCAAATGAAAACTTCTCTGGTGCATAGTCCAATTCCAATTTGTTTGATTGATATGATTGGCCGAATTTTTGAACCGTTTATTTAATACTATTGGTCAATCGAATACTGTGCCGTAATGGCTTATTGATATGCTCGATATGATTGACTGTTCCTATACCTGTCTGAATGAATATTGTTGGGCCCTGGGAATTTTCAGGGGTATTTGATACGGGCAATATCGGATTGACTATCAGAACCCTCAAAAATTCCCTGCTGTTGGGTAGACTAGATGAGCCCTGGAGTTAGAGTTCTAAAAGGCTACCTTAAAGTACGTGGATAGTCGATAGTGCTTTTACTGTATTGGCTCTTTCGAGGGCATTGGAGGGATAAGGATAAATTTGTTTGAAGAGATAAGGGTGATAGATCCACCAAAACTGCTTGATTCAGCATTAGATAACTTGAATGTGAAAACTATTTACTGTTATCATTTTGATTTGACAGTCCTGACTATACTAAACTGTTTTACTAAATCACATTCATGTCTATTACTGTTCTGTTCATCGTTCATACTCTTCTGTTCTTATTTTCTGCCATAAGTTTTACTGGGTCAGTGGACTCATGGTTCCATAATATCATGTAGGTTCCTAGACCAAGAATTGACTGTCTACAGCTCCGTATAGAATGTGGTTTCTCTTTTTGGATAAGTGTATATGCTTAAGTCTCTGTTACTAATGATTTTACGGATTGAAACTGATAGATCTGTTAGTAGCCTTTTTGTTTGGATAGATTGGATTGTATTTTGGAATTATCGGCTTGTAAGGATATTATGATGAATTACAGCACGTATTGTTTTATTTTTAGCACGTACGATTTTATGTTTAGCTCCTGTCTTGGTTTTAGATTGTTTTCCGACCGCGAGTAGTGCTTTGGATCACGAGACGGAATGCTATCGTGACCCGGCGTGCTACACTCATACATAAAAAAAGAAAGAAATAGTTGAAGATTAGATATTATTCATAAAATAGAAAACGAAAAATAATGTAATATTACAAATATAAAGAATGCATCAAAGACAAGGCATTTGATTAAAGAGTTGTCACACCTTTGGGGATTGGATCACGACATGTACATCGAAATCAGATGTTAAATCAAGGCTTCATTTCCTACAATATATCCCATGTCAATCATAAAGGTGAGAAGAAAAAGTAATCAAGCAAATACACACACACACACCTTAGATGCAAGAAGAAAAGGAAACCGTTGATTTTCAAAAAAATGTCTCTTATCTTATTAAAGAAACTAAAATAATTGAACAAAATAAACTCTAAAAAGAAAAAAAGAAAAACTTAATCAAGCAAATAAATAAACTTTAAAAAGAAAAACTTAATCAATTCAATTTTAGTGAAAAAAAATCATTTGAAATTGTAAGAGGAATGAATATTCTGATAACAACAATGGAGAAATTCTACCAAAAGTTAAAATTAGGACATTTTTAAAATTAAAATAAAAAAAGTAATCGAAGAGAGAAGGAAGGCGCCTGAGAAAGAAAGTACCTTTTTTATTAATTTATCCTACAAAACTATGAACATAAAAAGTCAGGGAATTAATTAGATCATATCAAAACTAAGTCAAAATCAATATCAGAAGCTGTATGCCAGGTGCATAATCAATATCCGAAAAACATATATTTGGACTTTCTTCAAACGAAAATCTTTCGAAGGCATTAGCTGGATTGTTTGTTAAGGTTTTTTTCATACAACCAAACATATCAATTAATTTATATCCCAATAAAATGTCATTCAAATTATAAGAGAGGAATATAAATGCTAAAATAAACTTGAATTCAAGTAAAGATTCATAAATGCACCTAGGTATTTTTAATGCGAAATTGGAAAACTGTAGAGGAAGATGACTTGAATAAGAGCTTCTTCCACCCTTTATTTGACTTTGTCACTTGGTTTGTATTTTGTTAATTCGAAGTCTGCAAACAACATGCACAAACATGACAAATTTTAATTAAAAGAAATTTTCAGCTAAAAAATAAAAAAAGAAAATGTTACTTCATGAATTGATAGAATTTTTTTACCTTTGTTTTCCAATGCAAATTCTAGAGTGGGAAAAAGACGTAAAATATTGAAATGGAGAAAGATAAAAGAGAGTCAAATGCAGAAAAGTGGACTTTATGGGAGAGTTGCAGATAACATAGATTTTATGAGAGAGTCACAGATAACATGGACTTTATATGTTAGTAGGTTTCTCAAAAAATATAATTTTTAATAAAACACTTATCAAATTTGTAACGCCCCGGATTTCAATGCATTCCGCCCTGAGATTCAGAGTGCTACTCACGGACAGAACTTAACTAAAACCGTGAACAAAAATTCCAAAACATAGTTTCATAACTTAATATTCCAAAATTACAGGCTTGAAATTTCAAAATACATTACAAAATTCAAATTTCAAACCAAACGTATCCGTAGTTCAAATGGAAACTAACTAAACCAAAATATTCATAATTACATAATCCCAAAAGGAGACGAAAACTCTAGCAGGAAGCCGTCCAAAACAAACTTAGCAAATCAAACTAATCCGCAACACTAAGCACCTACATGATAATTATAAAATCATGAGTCCACCGACCCAACAAGTGTATGGCATAAGATAGGAGTACAAGATTCAACGATGGGCATATCAAGAATAAAAACATCAATGTGATTTCTTATAGTGTTTCAGATCAATTGGAATGAACAAAACAAACTGATAACGGATTTATATATCACATTCACGTCAACAAACTTATAAGGCTGAATCAATTGTTTGGTGGATCTGTTACCATTATCACTCCTATTATATAATCTTTTCACCTTATTCCTCCAAATCACCTCGGAGCGTCGCTTACGAGGATATACGAAAACCAACTATGAGTAGTTACTCAAGAAGATATAACTATGCACAACTGCTACAACGCGGTCGACCACGAGCCTAGGAGTAGCTCTTTGGAATCCTAACTCTAGGACTCTTCAAAAACCACCCAACAAGCAGGAATCCCCAGGGGTTCTGATCGATGATCCGATAATTCCCAATCAAGATCCCACTATGAATTCCCTGGGCCCAACTTATCAAACTTCATATAGATTCAAAACGAACATGGTATTTTCAAACATATAGGCCCATCTGGGCACGAATTTCAAAACAAACAGAACATATGCAAACATTTAGCCATGTCGGGCAAGAATTCATATAGCTAATAATTTGTTAAATGATTTCGAAACGAATTTTGGACTTGTACAGAATGAACGAAACATATTCGAATATGAAATCATATCGAGGCATGAATTCAAACGATCGATAAGTTCAAACAATGATTCGAGTTGGACGTCGGACTTAAGGAAAATTATTTTAAAAGCTTAAAAATTTTTAAAGAAATAAGGTGCGGACTTGGTTCGGCGAATCAAAATCAAAACATAGAGATTTGAAACTAGAATGGGCGTTAGAATGCCTAATTTAAAATTTGATTGTTTCAACGAAAGCAAAAATTTTCAATCAATCACAAATAATTCGATTGGAATCTTAGACATATAAAAATCATTCCTAAACTCAAAATATCTTTAAAACATAATTTTTAGACATATTGAAAAGATTGATATTAATCGGTAGAGGTTTATAGCAAAAAATAAGTTAAATAAACAATTCGTCTTAGCTTTGGACATAAGAAAACCATTTAAAATCTTTAAAATATCTTGAAGAAATAAAATATGGACTTAAGTTAACAAAATATGATCGAAATGGAGGGAATTTAGCTACTGGAATGAGTGCCACGGTGCCCGTTTGGACGCTTAAGTGCCCAGTGGCCGAAATGGCTACTAGAATGGGCGCTTAAGCCCCCGTTTGAGCGCCCAAACAGTAACTGAGAGCAAATGTTTTGTTTTTTTAAAACTTAAGAATTTTTTCAACAACTTTTGTAAAGCATGTTCTATCAAAATTTGAGCCTAACTATTTTTAAAAAAATTAAGCAAAGTGATGAAAATCAATTTTTCATAAAAGTTTATTTACTATTCAGTTTTTCTTTTCTTTGAATTTTCAATCCGTCTTTCCCATAGCATTTTTGAGACATTATCCTTCATAAATCCTAGTCAAAAGAAATTTGAATTTCTTCCAAGATTTTACGAAGTCTTTTGAAATGAGATCGGTTAATCAATTTCTACATATTTTACGATTTTTCCTTTAAGTTCATTGTCCAATTCCTTGAATAGGTTATGGCATTAGTGTCAAGGTAGTCCATTGTTCCATGGCTCAAGCACAAATGGTTTTATGAGCTCAAAATCATAATAGATCAATCAAAGATAACACAAGGAGCTCATTTTCATTAAACAACAAAACACAACCATAGAGCATGAAGAAAAATCGAATGATCAAGGGAGAGGAAAGCTATAAACTTACCTTGGGTCCTTTGCTTTGAGTTTAAGAAGGTTTCCAAATTTTTTATAGCTCCAAGTTACAACACCTATGAACATTAAGACCATTTAGATACTAGACCACAATTTCATATTATGAAAACTCTATGTTCCAATTTTGGCAGTCAAATTCCTAATCTATTTTTGGATACATTCCATCAAGTTTAACAGTAAAATTTACTTCTATAATTAACTTACTCGATGTTCTTTATAACGGTAACTTCCGATCGATGATCCAACAGTCGGATCTTCATCTATATCCTTTTTAATTCGACACCCTGGCACTGCCCTGGTTCTCGGTAGTCTTGACACATCATTTTCTATCAGCATTTTCGAGCATTTTACTCCATAATTTTGAGTGATTCTTGATCCTATGATTATCTACACTCGATAAGGTTTCTAACGATATATCATACGGGCTATTTTGATAGGATTAGGGTAGGTTTCTAAGCTTTGGAAATCAAAGGATGTGCAGGGGATAGCGGTACCCGCGAGATGATTCTTGTGTGCATGTTTAGATTTCAACCCTAAACCTCAAAATATGTTTCCAATCAAATATAATCTTTAGATTAAACCACCTATTGGTTATCAATAATTATTTAGACACTTCATCATTTTTAAGTTCAATGGTGCAATGGTCCTACATACAAGGTCATTCAAGCTTCATTTCAAGTCCAAGATGACAACATCCAAGCAATGATATTGAAGGTAACAACATAGTCATGGTAGAGATTTTGGAGAATACTAAGTTAAAATTCTTACCTCTTTTGCTTTAAATTCCAAAGATAATGTTCCAAGGATAGCTTCAAGTTAGATCACTTACAAAATCATTTAAACACTTCATTTTCATCTTAAATTTCACATTAACTCATTTGGTAATTTACACCTAAGCTTACCGATTTGTATATCTTTAGAAGAGTGTTCTTTCTACTCTTTTCCCTTTGTTAAAGTCTTGAGTGTCTTGGAGATGGTTGGATGAGGATGTTATAGAGAAGGATATTGATATATATGTATGTATATAGAAGATGCCGTGAGGAGAAGAATAGAGGAAAGGTTAGGGATGTTGTTGTTAGCAAAGTTTGGAATGAGAAAGCAAGAATTGTCTTGCCACATCTTCACTATATTTATGGATGAGAGGTCTCAAACTTGAAGACTAAGTCTTCAGATATACATACATATATGTATATGTTC
The DNA here is from genome assembly GCA_014898755.1 of Handroanthus guayacan. Taxonomy (NCBI): domain Eukaryota; kingdom Viridiplantae; phylum Streptophyta; class Magnoliopsida; order Lamiales; family Bignoniaceae; genus Handroanthus; species Handroanthus guayacan. The sequence continues at coordinate 637,643 of JACFYI010003715.1, forward strand.
TTCACATGTCTTTAAACTAGGCTAGGAATTTTTTAGAATTAAAAATTGGAACATATCTCCCTATATTAGGGGATAACAATCCGGCCTTAAATCTGAAAAATCTGATTTTGACCTTTTTTTTTTTTTAAATTTGATAATTGGGCTTTTAATTTTGGGCTCAAGGTTTGGGCCAAAATTCCTTTGTCGATTGGGCCAAAATTGATGTTTTAGGTCAAGTTTTATTGCAATAAATTTTTTGGTTGGTAAAACGAAATATTTTCGATATTAAATAATTTTCAGGTGGTCATGAAAGAAATCGGTAGTGATTGTAAAAACCAATTTGTCATTAAAATAAAGATTTAAAATTCATTTAGGGAAAAATTTGGGGTGTTACAAAATTAACAACCAATAAAAAATTTTCATTTTAATAAGAAAACTCAAAATTCTGAGAATTCACGATTTTGGTCAAAATTAGCTCAATTGAAGTCAAAGGCCGCTCTCAGATATATATATATATATATACACGAGCATGTTCATGTGCTATGCACGATTAATCAAAATCAAATTTTTTCTATAAAAATATTGAATATATAAAAGATAAAATATATTAAATAACAATATCTTTTTATATTTATTAATCTTCCTCATAAAACTTTGAACATTAGTTTCGATAAAACAAAAAATATACATATATTTAAGTTTATTAGTATACTAAAGTTCACTTATTATATTTTAATTAGTATATATTTAGTAATTAGAAATTACTTATCATAAATTTATATAAATTATTCAATGGCAATAAGTTTTCATGTTTATAGTCTAGGAAACATACACACACACATATCCAAAATTAAATCAAACCATATAAATTAACAATTTCTCGCTGACTTTCTAGATTTTATATACTCAAATATTCATAAACTACATCGAATAGGACTCTTAGAGTCCAAATAGAATCCTATCGGTGTCAAAAAAACACTTTGCAAAGAAAGTAGAATCATTTTTCTGATATTATGGATAAATACAAATTATTTTATTTCAATTTAAAAAAGTTAGAATTATTTGAATAAATGTGAATTTAAAAAAAAAAATTCACATATGATATATATATATATATCCCTTCAAGATTTTACATCCAGAAATGATTGTAACTCTTAATCATCTACTTTCAACTTTCAAATTTCAATAACCATGAAGAATGGATGTTAAACTTAAAAGATTAATATAGAGCATCATAAGGTAAAAGCATAAGTTAGCAATAAGAAAATCAGTTTTATAGAGATGCCTCATAAATATTAACAACTCCCCATACAAAATAATGTCTATTGAATTGGTGAAAAGGAAAACCTTTGTTGTCATCTCTGTATAATTAAAAAGTAATAACAAATGGCAATTTTGGTTATTGAAAATTTAACTACATAAAAACTTGAAAGAAATTAGTGATACCTTATATGCAAAAATCTAAATCAGACGTTGATCGGAGTCAAAGTTGCAAAACAAATAGAGGTAAATATCAATTTAACACAAAACCTAAAAAGAAAAACCTGCTTTAAACATATCATTGTTCATAAAAATTCCATGCAACATTAATAACAAAACATAAAAATCTTTCCACATCAAATATCACTAGTAATCAAAAAAATGTTTAGGAAAGAAGGCAAATAGACAATTTCTCACCAACTTTCTTGACTTTAAACAATCAAATCTTCATAAACTTCGTCAAATAGGACTCTTGGAGTCCAAATAAAATAGAATCCTATTTGTGTCAAAAAAGATTTTGCAAATAAAATAAAATCGTCTTAGAATAAAGCATTGAAAAATTCATCTTAATAACTTGAAAAAAAAAATTTATGCACTATGTTTCTTTTTGCGAAGTTTAAATGAGAAAATAAAACGAATAGTGAGGAAAATGAATTTAGAATGAAGCGTCAAGATAAATTGTTTTAAGAAAGTTGAAAGCAATTGACGCACTATGTACTTTTTCCATTAAAATCTAAATTAACAATTTAAACAAATAGATAGAAAATCAATTTAGAACAAACTTAAAAGATTGTGTGAAGTAATTTTAAAGAAATTGATTCACTATATAAGTAACGCCCCGTGGCCCGGGACGATACTCGCAGTCGGACAATTATGCTGAAATCAAAATGGGATACTAACAGGTGCAAATTAAAACTAAAATCCTTTAGATCACATTAAAACCAATAAGAATACATCCAACTTACATATTTGATCAAAAGGAGCTCAACTATCTAAATATACAAGTCATAAGTTCAAAATATAGCTAAGCTAGAATTACAACTTAAATACAGAATTCAAAGAAACATATACTAATCAAGCTCACATCTTCAGATAATATTTCACGTTTCAAGATCCTACATAATATGATCGAGTCATGAGTCACACGACCCAGTAAAACTTATGGCATGACAAGAGAAACGAGAAAGAGGATAGAAGCAAGAGAGTTCCAAACAATGAGCATATCGACAACAAGACAAGAATGTGATTTCAATATACAATTCAGAACAGTTCAGAATGGGCAAATCAAACTGATAATAAGAACATATATCACATTCAAGTCATAAGGTAGATACAAGCATTTGGTAGGTCTATCACCCTTATATCTCCAATACAATCATATAAAGATCCTTATCCCTCCACGCTCTCGAAAGAGCAACCAATACAGTAAAGCATAGTCGATATTCGTGCTTTAGAATAATCCCTTAGAACTCTAACTCTAGAGTCATCCGGATTATCCCACAGATGAGAATTCACATGGCTCGTATTGACAACCCAACGTTGCCCAATCCGATACTCATGTAAATCCCCTGGGCCCAACAGACAGTCAGAACGGTAGGCTAAGAACAATCAGGACAGTTCAAATGTACCAAAATCATGAAGCTATTGGCACGTTTTGATTGACTAATAATAAGTAAACGGTCAATTTGGAAGCTTAGTCAATCATTTAGTACGAACAAGCGAGTATTGGACTATGGACTAGAGGATTCATCATTTTGAAAACTTAATTATACTTTGAAAAGATCGGATATGGACTCGGATCAACCACACGAAACAAGAAAAATGAAATTTGGAAAACGGTTTGGAGCGCCCAAACAAGAAAATATTCCAGTGAGTTGGGTGCTTGAGCACCTGGCTACTAGAATTTTTCCATCCGGACCAGTGCTTGAGCGCTCATCTTGTGCCCTTGAGCGCCCATGGGGCGCTTGGGCGCCGTTTTGAGCACTTAAGCGCTGAGTCTCGGCCATTTTTTTTTATTTTTTCTTCTTTTTATTTTCTTTTGATTTTTGGTTCAAAACTACATTTTTGAGATTGTTTTATCTCCATAAACATTTGTAATACATCGTTTTAGATTTTGATTAATAATTTTTCAAAAAATAAAAACCAAGTAAAAAAATACCGTTGAGTCCGTATTTTCATTTTTTGTCC
>JACFYI010003715.1:644524-657265 GCA_014898755.1 Handroanthus guayacan
CTCGTTAGCTGGGGATTTGCCCTTATCCATCTATCAAGTCAAAACGAAGTGAACCAGTTAGAAGAGAGAAATAAGGATAGGTTCAAGTTCTATCAATCTATACCATTCAGTTTTCTTATCCTAGGCTTTGATACCACCTGTAACGCACCGTGCTACGATAGCAACCAGCCCCGTGGCCCGAGACGATACTCGCAGTCGGACAATCATGCTGAAACCAAAATGGAATACTAACATGTGCAAATTAAAACTAAAATCCTTTAGATCACATTAAAACCAATAAGAATACATCCAACTTATATATATGATCAAAAAGAGCTCAACTATCTAAATATACAAGTCATAAGTTCAAAATATAGCTAAGCTAGAATTACAACTTAAATACAGAATTCAAAGAAACATATACTAATCAAGCGCACATCTTCAGATAATATTCCACGTTTCAAGATCTTACATAATATGACAAAGTCATGAGTCACACGATCCAGTAAAACTTATGGCATGACAAGAGAAACGAGAAAGAGGATAGAAGCAAGAGAGTTCCAAACAATGAGCATATCGACAACGAGATAAGAATGTGATTTCAATATACAATTCAGAACGGACAAATCAAACTGATAATAAGAACATATATCACATTCAAGTCATAAGGCAGATACAAGTGTTTGGTAGGTCTATCACCCTTATATCTCCAATACAGTCATATAAAGATCCTTATCCCTCCACGCTCTCGAAAGAGCAACAATACAGTAAAGCACAATCGACATTCGTGCTTTAGAATAATCCCTCAGAACTCTAACTCCAGAGTCATCCGGATTATCCCACAGATGGGAATTTACATGGCTCGTATTGACAACCCAGCGTTGCCCAATCCGATACTCATGTAAATCCCCTGGGCCCAACAGACAGTCAGAACGGTAGGCTAAAAACAATCAGGATAGTTCAAATGTACCAAAATCATGAAGCTATTGGCACGTTTTGATTGACTAATAACAAGTAAACGGTCAATTCGGAAGCTTAGTCAATCATTTAGTACGAACAAGCGAGTATTGGACTATAGACTAGAGGATTCATCGTTTTGAAAACTTAATTATACTTTGAAAAGATCGGATATGGACTCGGATCAACCACACGAAACAAGAAAATGAAATTTGGAAAACGATCTGGTTTGTGCGCCTGAGCGCCCAAACAAGAAAATATTCCAGTGAGTTGGGCGCTTGAGCGCCTGGCTACTGGAATTTTTCCATCCGGACCGGCGCTTGAGCGCTCATCTCGTGCGCTTGGGCGCCGTTTTGAGCGCTTAAGCCCTGAGTCTCGGCCAATTTTTTTTTTGTTTTTTCATCTTTTTATTTTCTTTTGATTTTTGGTTCAAAACCACATTTTTGAGGTTGTTTTACCTCCATAAACATTTGTAATACATCATTTTAGATTTTGATTAATAATTTTTCAAAAAATAAAAACCAAGTCGAAAAATACCGTTGAGTACATATTTCCATTTTTTGTCCAGTTTTCAGGGTCTAAATCCATCTCATAGTCCATGATCCTTGGTCCAAGAATATTCCAGAGCGCAGGTTATGTTGTCAAGGAATTATTGAGTGCCTAAGATGCTCAAGTCAAGGGTTTTTCATACATGTCATAAGGAGAACATCTCCATTTGTAACATAAGCTCAACATACTCAACAAAATCATCAAGAACAGCATGCTTATGGGCTTTAAAATGAAATAACATATGAAGCATGGAATGAACATGGGATCAAGAACAAGAGAATGAAACCATAAGTCTTACTTGTTTGAGCTTCTAGGCTCGTCTTGCTCAAATACTACAAATGCTCCAAGTATTGAGTTAATCACCTAACAATCAACCAAACCAAGTGTTAACTCTCATATAACCATGTCTAAATCACTTATTTATCTAGTTAACATCAAGCTTACTAAGGTAGGAGTAAAATATCCCTTGAGTTCCCTTAAATTTTCTTGGGAAAATACCAAAGTTCGGCAAGAATATGGAGCTGTCAAGAGGGCTGGAAATGGAGGAGGAAATGGCAAAGTTTTTCTGCAGAATTCTTTTGAGAAAATAGTTTGAATGGAGCCTCAATCCACCTTTTATAATGTGAGGAGTGCATGGGAGTTGATGGTCAAAGCTACAACAAGATTCATGCCAACCAATCCCAAGTTTTATGGTAGGCTTTCGGCTGTAACCATGCTATCCATGCATCCACTTGCAAAATCTGATTTTGTTGTCTTATTTTCTTTTTTTTTTTTTTGAATTGTTTAAATCTTGGGCTGAAACATGGCTGATTGTTGGGCCGAAATTGGATGGTTTTGGGCCTAAATTTTGGGCTGAAATTTATCGTAAGAAATCTAGATTTCAACGTGAGAAATTATTTTGAACGTAAAACTCATTTTTGGAATTAAAATGTTCTCCATTTTATTGAAATCAAAATAATTTGAGAAAATTGACGATTTGAAATCTTAATTAGGGAAAACTCGAGGTATTACAATATACTTTTTTTTTGGGGAAAAATCTAAATGAGGAACTGAAACAAATAAACAGAACTACCGATTCACAACAATGCCTACAAAATTTTGTTAAACAACTTTAAAGAAATTGGTTACGACATACCTTTTTGTGAAAATTGAGATCAAGAGCTAAAATAAATAGAGAGTTGAAAAAATATAGAATGAAACCTCAAAAAACTTGTTTGAGATAATTGAAAAGAAATTGATGCACTATGGACCTTTTGTTCATGAATAACACTTTATCCAATTAAAATAGAATTTTCTTTTGTATATATCTTCATTGGTATTGGAGATAAATACAGTAATAAGAATAAGATAAAATTGTCTAATTTGTATTTGAATATTTTTTTCTTATGGTTTAAACTTGTAACACCTGAGATTTCCTAGATTAAAATTTGCAAAATGATTTTTATAAAACGTGCAACGATTTAATTTTCAAACAAGATATATACACATATATGTATATATATGTACACCACTCACCCAAATTCAGATTTTGGAAATTGAAATGCATAGGTGACCTTACCCTTTTGGTGAGAAACCATAATGGTTAGTGGAAAACCTATACCTCAAACTAGACTTGTGAACAACTCCACCAAACCCTTTCTCTATAAGTAGACAATGAGTTTGCAAGCCACCACTTTACACATTTGCCAGATCTGAAAATTTAACACAACTCAACACTCCCTCTCCACCTCTATTTCGGCCAAGGCACACCTACACACACTTGCACACTTTGCTTCACGTTTTAAAGAGAAACCAAGAAAGGAAATCAAGGGGGGAGCCTCTCAACATGTTTGGTAAGCCTAGCCTTAAGTTTGTTCATACGATATTTTAGATATAACTCAAAGTTTGATAAATGAATTATGGTGTGATTTAGGCATTTCACTCGGTTGCTATACTCGGAGTTTTCATTTTTAATCTCACGTAGGACTAAGGTAAGACTTATGGAACCTCGTTCTCCTCTTCACATGCCTACGTGTTTTTCCTCATAATGGATTATTTATTGTGTTGAGCTCAATATATTTCGTATCGTAATCATCTTGATCATGGTTGTATGAATACCGTTGTTATGATCATTGCTATCATTATATGAGCTCTTGCTTGAAATCATGATCCTATGACTTGTAAATATTCTTGATATCATTTCTATACTTGGACTGAATCGTACTTAGGACTACGGACTAAGATGAGGATGATTTGATGCTAAAACTAAAAGAAACGAAGAAAATGGGTTGAAAACGTTGTATGTGGACTTTGTTTTGATTTTTTGTACAATCTTCACTCGAACCCCAAACCGATAACTTAGAAATATTTATGGACATAAAACAATCTCAAAAATGTAGTTTCGAACCAAAAATTTGAAGACAATAAAAAGACGAAAAAATAAAATTTTGGCCGAGGCCAGGCGCTCAAGCGCTTGATTTGAGCGCTCAAGCGCCCAGTGCACAAAACCGGCACCCAAGCGCCTGGCCAAATGCCCTGTAAATGTCATTTTCCAGTGAACTCGGTGCTCAAGCACCCAAACCGGCACTCAAGCACCCGTTGTTTCAATTTTCTGACCTAAGCCCAGCACAATCTTTCACTTCTTAATAACCAAAACTCGACTTTCACTCGTCCAAATAACCCATATAATATACCGTTGGAAACCTCTTGAAGTGTAGATAAGTTTAGAATCAAGAACTTTGAAAAAAAAAGGAAGAAAAAAGGCGAAAATAGCCTTGGAATACTGACTGTCATTTTTGCCGTATTCCAGTAACGTCACTGTCCTATCTTCAATTTCTCGGCCTTGAAACTTGACTTCCCCTCATCCAAATGACTCACATAATATACCGTTGGAAACCTCTTTAAGAGTAGATAACATTAGAATTTTGATTCACTCAAAATTATGGAAAAATATGGCCAAAAACATCACTAGAACACGACCTGCCAAATTTCCAAGAAACCGGATTGACTTTGCCTCGACTTCTACTTTCCGGAACTTAAAAATCAAACTTTTCCTTATTGAATTAACCCGAAAAATATGCCATTACAAACATTATCGAGTTTAGTTATTTATGGAGTTAAAATACGAATTTTAACTCATTAAGATAAATTTTTAAAAGTAATCGGAAAATGAATTGCCACTAGAAAAATATTGATTTGGAGCTATTTTTATATTATTCTTCTCTAAAGGAAATATCTCCAAATTTAAACCTCTTAAATTTTTATAAAGATCATTTTTATAATCCGAGTGGGTTTTTGGTCAATGTTCGAACAAAAATGAATTTCAAAATTTATATTTATTCAAAATGATTTCTTTCGTATTTTACCCCCTTAACAAGATAAAGATTTCAAACTAAATATCCTTTGGTCCATAGTCTAATTCCGATTTAGTTGTCTTCTACGGTCCCTAGTCCAATTTTCATTTGCTCGAAAGAAACGATTGACCTAGATTCCAAATTTATTCATTTCTTGTTATTTGGTCAATCGAACTAGGCCAAATGGCTTCACGATTACATATTATGCTCGAACATTTTGTTTTTTGTTAGTCTCATGATAAGCAAGCAAGTTGGGCCCTGGGTATTTTCTGGAGTATCGAATTGGGTAACGTCGAGTTGTCGATCCGAGCTCTCGTAAATCCCTATAAGTGGGGTAGTTTGGATGATCCTGGAGGTAGGGTTCTAAAAAGCTATCCTAAAGCATATACGTCGGCTGTGCTTTACTGTTTATAAGTTGCTCCCTTGGGAGTTTAGAGGGATAAGGAAATCAAATGTTATAAGTTGGAGTTATAAAGGTGATAGACCTACCAAAGAATTTGCCTCAGCTATACGACTCGAATGTGATTAAAGTTATTGATAAATGTTTGATTTACTCGTCTGTTTGTTCAAGTTTGTTTATCAAAATCACATTCTTGTCTTGTTGTTAACGTACCCATTATTTGGAACTCTTTTGCTTCTATTCCTTTGGCGTGAGTTTTACTGGGTCAGTGGACTCATGATTCCATAATATCATGTAGGTTTCTAAATCAATGATTGACCGATTAAAGCTGTGTATAGACCGTGGATTTAGTGTCTGAAACCTCATGTTAGTTTACGACATTCACTTGGGAATTGATGGATATAAGCATGTATTGTTTTGATTTAAGATTTGTTAAGAATGTATAGATTGTCAGCTTGTAGTAGTGAGGATATCCGGAAGTGATATTTTGGTTTAGTTAAGTTCCCATTTGAATCATGGATACGTTTAGCTTGTAAATTGGATTTTGTAATGAATTTTGGAGATTTCAGTCTGTAAATTTGGAATATTAAGTTATGAGATTGTATTTTAGAATTTTAATGGCCTGTAATGGTAATTTCCTGTTGGGATTTAGTATGAATACATTTTGTTAGTTTCTGTTTGGAATGATTATCCATCTGCGAGTAGCACTTCGAATCTCGCAGCGAAATGCCTCGAGATCCTGGGTGTTACAAAACTTATCAGAGAAAATATAAATCCATTTGTTATAATTTTCTAACTTATTTGATAATATGGAATCTCTTTTTAGATAAAAATTTGAATTTTAAATTTAATTGTAATAGATAAGTCTATTTCATAAAATAGGACAGAAAATATCAAACTAACAATCAATAAGAAATTTTCAATTTAATAAAATAATTTAAAATTCTAAGAAATCACGATTTACTTAAAATTAGCTTGATTGAAGTCAATTATCTAAACCAAGAAAAAACTATAACCTAATATTATTCTAAGCTAAATTAAGTCTATGTGCATAGATACAACTTTAATCAACAAATAATAAGAAATAAAAAATAAAACAACTTTGTATTAAGAACATAATATAAAGTTAATAAAATCAATTAATATTTAGAGGATTAGAATACTTTAGTAGTATTCTTTTAAGAATTATGGATTCCAATTCAAAGTTTATGAATCAGAATGAAATTTATGGCATTATGATACTTTTTAATCAGTGTCTATTATATTTTCTTTTTTTTTTTCATCCCCAAAGATCAATAAAGAAGAATCAACGTTCAAGATAAAATTGTTTTTAGATTTTTCTGCCTTTATTAATTTTCAATGAATGCAGTCTGTTGTTTGACATATTATATGATGAAAAGTTTTAATATGTAAAAACTTATTGACTGTGAAAATAAGAAAAACTTTATAGCATACATACTATAGCAAAGAGTTGGATTAAATATTTGTAGTGATACGACATTTAAATTATGAGAGTAATATAAATGTTCAGATTGGATTCAAGTAAGATTTATGCTTATACCTAAGTAAATGCAAAGTCAAGAGGCTGCAGAGGGAGATGGCTTGAATAAGAATTTTTTTACGTTTTTTTTTTTTGAATTTGTCACTTGGTTTATATATCTATAATTCTAACTCTGTGGATAACATGCGCAAATATCATCAAACTTTAATCAAAAGGAATTTTTATCTAGAAAATACAAAAAGAAAAGATTCATGCTTGAGCTAGGGTATTTCATATGCAAGATCAAGAAGATGCAGAGGAAGAGATCGTAATTAAGAGTTTTTCCCACCTTTTATTTGAATTTGCTACTTGATTTCTATTTTTCTAATGATCATTCTGAGGATAAAGAAAAAAAAAATCAACAAAGTTTAATCAAAAGAAACTTTCAACAAGAAAATATATAATACCCCGAGATTTCCTTAATTTGAAATTTACAAATCATTAATTTCATAAATCAAAACGATTTCAAGAAAACGAGAGACGTTCTAATTTCAAAACCACGTGCACACGTCCTAAATATTTTATCTCGTTTGGGCCTCAAATTCTTCAACATTTCATCCCAATTAAACTTTATTTAAGCTCAAATAATGGCCCAAAACATTATCCACAACTTTAGCCCACATATATATCTATGTATAAACACTAAAACATTTCAAAGGGTATATATATATATATATGTAATGAAATCAGAAAATATGATTGCAAGGCATGGGAAATCATCCCATTTGGTGAAAAACCATGGTGGCGGGTGGACAGACCATGTTCCAAAGATGGGCTAGCTAACTACTCCACTAGTTCTCTCTATATAAATGGAAGATTGAAGCTTGTTACACCACTTTGTGCACTTCAAAATATGAAACTCAGCTTCAATTTTCACTCCATTTCCTCTCTTATTTTCGGCAGCAACACACTCACACATATACACATTTTTTTGAGTTCAAGTCTTAAAGAAAAATCAAGAAAGGAAATCTAGGGGGAACATCTCCACACATTGGGTAAGTTAAGTCTTAAGCTTGTCCATATAATATGTTTGAGATGACTCAAGTTTGATATAAGAATTTATGACTTGGTTTAGGCATTGATACGGTTGATAAACTCGGAACTCGGAGTACTTATTTGAATCAAACTTAGAACTAAGGTAAGACTTATAGAACCTCGTTCTCCTCTTCACATGCCTACTTGTTTCCTCATGATGGATCATTTATTGTGTTGAGCTCAATGTATTTCGTATCGTAATCATATTGATCATCATCGTATGAATATTGTTGCTATGATCATTGTTACCATAATATGAGCTCTTGCTTGAAATCATGATCCTATGACTTGCGAATACTCTTGATATCACTTCTATACTTGGACTGAAGTGTATTTGGGACCATGGACTAATTGAGGATGAGTTGAAAAGAAAATGAGGAAAATGGATTAAAAAAGTTATGTTTGGACTTGATTTTGATTTTTCGAAAAATCTTCACTCGAACCCCAAAACGATAACTTAGAAATGTTTATGGACATAAAACAACCTCAAAAATATAGTTTTGAACCAAAAATCAAAAGAAAATAAAAAGACGAAAAAACAAAATTTTGGCCAAGAGCCGGCGCTCAAGCGCACGGTTTGGGTGCTCAAGCGCTCGGTCAGAAACACCAAAACGTCATTTTTCTAGAGCTTTGGCGCTTAAGCACCCAGATTGAGGGCTCAAGCGCCCGTCCAACGATCATGAACATCACTTTTCCAGTACGTTCGGCTCTTAAGCGCCCACACAGGTGCTCCAGCGCTCGTTTTGGAAAATGTTTAACTCGTTTTCATGATTTTTAACGTATTTTCAACTTCGTTTTGATAACCCAAAACCATATTACGTTTTCTAAATTTAAAATTTTAGATTTTATACAATGAATCCTCAAGTCCCTAAGTCCGAGTTTTCCCAACTTGCTTCGAATGATAGGATTGACTTAGATACTGAACCGATTCATTTCCACTCTCAGTCAATCAAACACTGTGCCGTCATGGCTTACTAATTTATCGTAATGATTTGATCGTTCTTGAACCAAACTGAATGTTACTGTGGGCCCTGGGCTTTGATAGGGGTATCTGATATGGGCAATATCGGATTGATTATTAGAACCCCTAGAAAACCCCTACCGTTGGATAGACTGGACGATCCGAAAGCCTATCTTAAAGCACATGATTGGTCAACAAGTGCTTTTACTGTGTGGCTTTCCTTGAGCGACGGCTCAGAGAAGCAAAACAGAGGGATAAGGATAAATCTGTTTGAAGATATAAGGGTAATAGATCTACCAAACTGCTTGATTCAGCCTTACATGACTCGAATGTGATTACTATTTACTGTTATTGATTCGAATCAAATGACCTGACTGTACTGTACTGTTTTATTAAATCACATTCCTGTGCATTACTGCTTTTCTTATCGTCCGTATTCCTTGCTACTGTTTTCTGCCATGAGTTTTACTGGGTCAGTGGACTCATGATTCCATATTATCATTGTAGCACCCCGGGGTCCCAGTGCACTTCCGCCCTAGTTTCCGGGACGTTACTCACAATCGATAATGGAAATAGTTTAACTAAACACTAACATCAACATGGACACATTAAAAGAAAGATGTATCTCGAATATATTAAATCTAATTTATCTTAAATATACTCATTCTTATAAAACTTATATATTTTTTTCCACAAAAATTTTCCTTAATTTCTCAATAGAACTTAGTTTAAATATTTGTATAAAGTTTGTTTTAATATTCAAACGACATACTATACTCGTTTCTCGTGTAAGAACAACCGTTAATACTAAACATAAGCTTCATAAAACTTACTAAGCCATAATTTACATCAAATACAAAATTCTAGTTTCATAAGATACTAACCCTATCTTACAAGCACACTATAATTTACATCATTTACAGAATACTAAGTTTAATACTTACATCCACCCATAATTTACATTTTACTACACACTAGCTATAAAGTTAAGCTTAAAAAATTACAACCCAAAATAAAAAAACTAATCTAGAGGCTCCGCAGTAATGTAGGTTACGACCTCGCCATACGTATAAATGTTTGTAAAGAGATACCACCCTCCCGGAGCTCTCGCGACAACAAAATGGACATGTACGAAAAATTCGATACTTCGGTGTCTCTCATGATCATCCACAACGAATATGATAGGAAAACACAATCTTAATTCTGAACTACTCATCTACAAATTTTAAAGAAATTTAAAGTAAGTCGAGAGACTTAGTAAAAATCATAATAGGAAGTCAAGGAATAGAGCTCAATGAATCAATAAAAGATATCAAGTTAAAGAATGACATTCATATCCAAGCGAATAATTTAATGCAATTGTGAGCTCGGAGAATCAAACCATATCATGAATGTCAAAATTCATTCAGGCTGAACTAGTGTTTGGTGGATCTATCACCTTTATATCTTCAAACATTATCAGCCTTATTCCTCCATTTTGCCTCTCGGGTGGCCGCCTGAGATAAGCCACTAAACAATAGGCAAGGTCGATCGCGTGGCGAGCATAACTATTCGGAAACCTACCTCCAGGTTCCCTCCTAGCTACCTCAACGTTAGAGAAGTCTCAAGGGTTAGGTCGACGTGCCGTAACGCCCAACCAAATCCCCCTTGAGATTCTCGGGGCCCAACAGTCATGCATTAAGGTTTTTTTTTCACTCGTGGAGCATAAGAAAAAAAATTAATAATCAACGTTGAATTCAAATAATAGAGATACAAAAGTCAATGAATGCAGATGTGGATATAAGAATTCTAATTGGATCATTATATTAGATTTAAGGGGTTTAGGGGACGATTTTTGAAGATGGCTTTAAGAAAATCACTAAACATTTCAAGTTTTAAGCAAATTCTGGGCGGCAGTAATTTTTCAAACCATCTTAAAAATATATTTTGATGAGTTAAAATTGGCAATTTAATTCTAAGACTATCTAGACTCGACAAGATTTTCAAAGGTGGTTTTATATTGAAAATCCGACGAGTAAAACTCTAGTTATAAATTTTTAAAATTGATACAAGAATCTGTCAAGTCCTCGAATCAACTGGACAGGTTTGGGTTCACAAAATATTATGGGTTGATTCCTTCATGTATTTTTAAATTTCTTAAGCCTATTGTTATCTACACTTAACAAGGTTTCCAACTTATATTTTTGGGTTCAATTTGGTGAAGAAATGAGTGGTTTCCAATGAGTTGAAATTAGGAAAAGGGTTAGGACCAGTTCCAGTGTAACCCCTGCTACTCGGGAAAACTGATATGTTTGGATTAAACAGTATTTTTGGATTTTTTCTTTCATGGATTTGGGTGATTCTTAATTCTAATGATAATTACACTCAATAAGGTTTCAAATGGTGTATTTTGTGGAATTTTTGGGAGTGTGGATGTCTAGCTATGAATTTTTTAACTTAAGGTTAGGACAGAGACCTCCCTTGTCCCAGCCGAAATGGCATATTTCATTCAAATGCATTTTTCTACCATTTTCCTCTGTGTTTTCGTGTGATTCTTGGTCCTATCATTAGCTAGACTCGAATAGGTTTCTAAAGGTACCTTATATGAAAATTTTCAAGTAGTAAAAGTGGTGTTTTTGATTTTTCAAAATGAGATAAGTGTTCTACCATTTTCCTCTGTGTTTTCGTGTGATTCTTGGTCCTATCATTATCTAGACTCGAATAGGTTTCTAAAGGTACCTTATATGAAATTTTTCAAGTAGTAAAAGTGGTGTTTTTTATTTTTCAAAATGAGATAAGTGTTCTACCCTAGCTTACCCGAGAACAGTCAAGGTGTTCCAACTTTGTTTATTTTAAGAAATCACCTAACCACTAAATCTAAGTGATGATCCACTATCCTCCTTATCACCCTAAGGTCTTGTTCATGGTTCTCTAGGTTTAAATCAAATTTTGCTCCAACAACAATATCATCAATCACATGAGAATAGACAAATAGCTCATATCATCAAATCATAATCAATTTAAAGCCAAAACAAGTATTCTCATAGCAATAACATCAATTTATGAATAAAAAAAAAAGGAACCATGATCTGGAAATTGAATACAAGGGAGTGAAGTGTTATGATTTTTACCTTTTTTTGTGGTTTTGGCTTGAAGATTCAACTATTTTCTCCACTTAATCCACTAACACCTAGCATAGAAATAAATTCCCTTAAGTTTATGTAACACCCCGGATTTCGGGGCTCTTCGCCCCGAGATCCGAGTGCTACTCGCAGACGGACAATCATTCCAAAAAAAATCAAATAGGAACCATTAAAATGCGTTCATACTAAATCCCAATAGGAAAATACCATTACAGGCCATTAAAATTCTAAAATAAAATCTCATAATTTAATATTCCAAATTTACAGACTGACATCTACAAAATTCATTACAAAATCCAATTTACAAGCTAAATATATCCATGGTTCAAACGAAAACTTAAATAAACCAAAATATCTCATTTGGATCCTCATTATTACAAGCCGACAACCTATACATTTTTAACAAATCTTAAATCAAACATACTCGAACATACTAATAACCATAAACAGAAATTGACATGCTCGAACAAACTAAAACCATCAGAATTTTTATTGATACCAAAAGATCGTACATATAATATGATTTCCCAAAATCTAAGTTCCACTATCCATATTTACAAATCATAAGTCCAAAAGTCTAGCCAAGCTATTACAAACTTAATACAATTTCAAAGTTCAAACAGATCGGACTTGACTTCACATGCAACGCTTCACAACTTAGGATCCTACATAATATATTGTGAAATCATTAGTCGCACGACCCAGTAAAATTCATGGCATGAAGAAGAAGCAAAGGAGTTCCAAACAATAGGCATTTCAACAAACTAGACAAGAATGTAATTTTAATAACATTTCAGAGCATATCGGGCGGGCAAATCAGGCTAACTGACATATCAGATATCACATTCAAGTCATAAGGCTGAAAC
>JACFYI010003717.1:28802-39029 GCA_014898755.1 Handroanthus guayacan
ATGAAAGTTGTCATCCAGAAATAGAAACATAAAGCCAAAGGCGAACCACATACCTCAATCGGTGCTTTGTATCGCAAGTCCGCTCTCGACGTCTTCCATGCCCTAATTACGAAATCCACAAAAACATGAATCAAAGGAAATCAGGTTGTGCTTTGCAAATTCATTTGGGCTTGGGGAGGACTAGATTGATTTGGGGAAGGGACAAAGACTTTGAGAGGAATCGGACATGGAGACCGGCGGTGGAGAAACGAGCCTTGAGACAGCCGCACAGCAGATCGTTCGCTTTTCACGTCTTCTTCCTCCTATTTTTTTAATTTTTTCTATTTTGTTTCTATTTTTGATATTTTATGTCAAGGGTATTTTGGGAAATTTATCTCAATCAATTGTTTTTTATCCATCAAAGTAAACATCATATTATTTTTATCACTTACTCAATCCCCCAAAGTAAACACATGATTATTATTACTAAATAATCCCATCCCATATTTAATCACTCATTTTATCTATCACTAACTTATCCTATCAACCAAATAAACATGGCCTTAGGGTATGAATATGGATAGGATAATACCCTACCCATTTACAAGTCTACGTCCCATCCCAAGATTTCATCCGAACAGTAACTTTTACTCTCAATGTCAATCCCGAATGAAAAGACACAAATTTGTGGGTGCAACAGATACCCGAGTTCTCGGGCGAAATCAAGCGCCCATCAACCAAAGCAATATCAATAAGATTTGGAAGCATCATAGCAATCTACGTGAACCAAGAAAATGCCAATCAAGAAGCTTTACAGATCTGACAAGACGTCTCTTGAAAACAAGAAAATTAGCATTCCTCAGAGATTTTGACAGATTTGAGAGAATCATGAGAAAGATTTCACCCGAAAAGTGAGTTTTGTCTGAAAATTGGCACCCTCTGTTCAGGAGTTAAAGATTGGAGGCGCATGGCGAAGAGTACATCGTTCAAAGATTTCTTGTCTTTGAACTACAAATACTATTGGTTTTGTTTATGAGGCGAAAAATCCGTTGTCTTTTCTTATTTTCATCTTCTAGGATTATGGAAAAATGAGGCTGTTTGGGTGAGCTTACAAGCTCTTAAGTTCCTGATCGCTTATAAGCTCTTAAAAATATCTTATAAGATCTTAAAATTTATTTGACAAATCTTTTCAAAAAGGATCTTATTACTTCTTAAAATAAGATATTAGGAGCTTATAAATTTTTTCCAGAAAAATAAGGAGATCATAACTTCTTTTTAAAATCTTTACGTGTACCTTTATTTTTAACTATTTTAATTGCAAAATTATCAGTACTACTATTTTATAAACCAAAAGGTCTTATTTTACTCAAAAATTTTAATAACTTATTTTTAAAATAAGATCTAACATCTTATAAGCTCAAAAAACGTCTTATAAGTGTAAGAACTTATAAGATATTTTAAACAAATTTAGCCAAACGCCCTCGATGTCGTTTTTTGCTAAGTTTCTCTTGGGGTGTGTTTGATAGGGAATATTAGGAAATATAAGGAAATTTCAAAATCAAGGCCCATTAGTTATTATATAATGTATAACATTTCAATGACTTATTTGATAAGACAAATTGATGATGTGTCATTAATATACCCTAGTAGTTATCTCTTAATTGATAGACCATATTAAAGGATGTGTTTTGGCATTTTACTATATTACCTTTTTGATATTACTTGTGGTAGTTGGTGTGAATAAATAATTTTCATTTTTTTAAATTGATAGCTCAAATGAAAAAGGCAACTAAACCTTAATAAATAAATAAAACATAAACAAGTAAATTAAAAAAATAAAAAAAATAAGAAATGAATATAGAGGAAGAAAAGAATAATAATAATAACAACAACAACGACAACAACAACAACAACAACAACGACAACAACAACAACAACAACAACAACAACAACAACAACCACCGAAATAAATAAATAAAACAAAATAAACAAGTAAGGTAAGATTAATAATAGAGGTTAGTAGCATGAACAGAACATGCTTTGCACATTCACTGGGCCGGCCCACTTCTTTAACCTCTCCTATCAAATAATAGATCTTGGTATTTCACATACCACAATGCACCCTAATATGTACTATAAAACACACCCTTAGCAAAAAGGTGATATAAGAAGGAAAATGATGGTGAAAGAAAATTTCAGGAATAGAGATTTTCCTTTTCTCTGGGGAAACCCAAAAAAAAAAAAAAAAAACAAAAACAAAATTAAGGGTAAAATGGACTGCAGCAAAATGCGCATATGAGACACGTTTTAAATTTAGGTGCGCAAGAGTCCTTTTCCAAGAACACCAGTGTGTTTTAAGCTATATTTTCTCTCTGGTAATTTGCCTTTTCCCATGAGGTTTTAAGCAATTTATCCCTACAAAAGACTATGATATCATGAGTGACGATATGAACTTTGTTACCAATTTTATATAAAACGTGACAAGGTTATGTATTATTACAAAAATAATTTCGATAAACTTTACAACATGGGTTTAAATAATTAATATTGACAATCAATAACACATGTATGCGACAAACTACTGACAATGAAGATTTTGTCACAAAATTATAATAACAATTTTTATTGTTACTAGATTGTCACTGTATAATGCTATTAATTGTTTATAATGATACCCACGTGTTTTTATTGGATTAAAATCTTCTGTTTCAAACAATATTTCATTTCATATTTTTTATCTTAAACACATCCCAAAAATTAAATTAATTCATTTAGGATTCTCTTTTTCAATTTGTGTTTCATTTTCTATTTTATTGTATGGATATATACCAAGTACGTGACATCCACAACTTTTTTTCTTATATGAAAAGATTTATTACAATTGGCATGTATTTAAGACAATAAATATGAGATAAAATACCATTTAAAATAGAAGATCCTAATTAGTTAAATCTATCCTTGAGAAAACATAGGGTTGTGGATACCATACACTTAACAAATATCCTTGTAATGGGATAGGAAATAGAGTACAAATTGAAATAGATGATTCAAAATGATTTTTATCAATATTAAATATAATGTGATAAAAACAAAAAATATAATCACCTAAAAATGTATATTATTAGTGATAAAATGAAAGTAGGCAAATGCAATTATTTTTTGTGGTATGTTTCATGTGTTCTCTTAATATTACCATTAATCCTAAGTTTCTCTTCTGGCCATCTACAACTTAATTTTCGCTTAATAATAAATTATGTATATGTTACATTAAAAATATTAACCATATTCTAATTATTAAATTCATATAGTGTGTACTATATCTTAGTATATATACATACATATATATATTTAATTGATATTTTAGTTATTCTATGCACACGTGTCAAGTACTTGACCGGGGAAGCTGGTCTATATAATATGAGGGATCTCTTGCACTTAATTTAACAATCCAAGCCAAAACACAACAATGGCATCTCCTCCACTTCTTTGCTCCTTCACCACCACCTCCACCTCCCAATTCTTCACAAAACCTCCGTACTTCTCCACCCCCCGCCGCTCAAATATTTCATGCACCGCCATAAACGGCGGCCAAAACCAGAATGAGTGCACACATAACCCCCAAAATCAGGGCAAATTTGACAGGAGAAATCTCCTTCTAGGCATCGGAGGCCTCTACAGTACATCACAGCTAATTTCATCAAATTCACCAGCAACTGCAACTCCACTTCCAGCCCCTGATCTAGCCAAATGTACAGTCGGCATTGATCTCAGGACCGGACAACCACTAGACGTTGATTGTTGTCCCCCCATCTCGGAATATACAGATTACAAACTCCCGCCGGTGATGACGATGCGGGTTCGCCCTGCCGCCCATCTCGTCGACGACAAATACATAGCCAAATTAGAGAAAGCTGTTGCCCTCATGAAAGCTCTCCCCGACGACGACCCACGAAGCTTCGTTCAACAAGCTAAAGTCCACTGCGCTTATTGTGACCTCTCCTATGACCAGAGTCCCAACTCAGATTTGAAACTCCAAATCCACTATTCTTGGCACTTTTACCCTTGGCATAGATGGTACTTGTATTTAAACGAAAGGATTTTAGCCAAGTTAATCGATGATCCCAGTTTTGGACTCCCGTTCTGGAACTGGGATAATCCTGATGGCATGGTTGTGCCCTCCTACTTCACTAAAAAGGGTTCCCCACTTTATAATGAGAGACGTGACCCGAAACACATGCCACCGACCACAGTCGATCTCAAATACGCTGGCACGACCAGCACGAAACCTCCCTCGCAGATAATTAGAGACAACCTCATTGAAATGTATGTTGAGATGGTTCGAAATGCTACGACTTTGCAGGACTTTTATGGAGCACAATACGTGGTCGGGACTCATCCGGACCCGGGGGGGGGAACTATTGAGGATGGTTCACACACGGCAGTGCATAGGTTCGTCGGGGAGGACACTAAGGAAGGGTTTGACATGGGTAATGTCTACGCTTTTTGTAATTCTTTAGAAAAGTAGCGTTTTTTATTTCTTTGTACTTTTTGTAACCTCTCTTTGATGTTAGTAAATCACCCTCCTTCAGGCACATAGTTCTATTTAGGTAAATCACGTAAATTTCTTGTGTCTTTTGTCTTTTTTGTTCCTCATTGGTTTATCTTTTTGATGGATTCACAACAGGTAACTTAGCCACAGCCGGCCGGGAATTGCTTTTTTACAGCCACCACGCGAATATTGATCGGCTTTGGACAATATGGCGTAAGAGAAGGGGATCCAAACCAAAGGAGTTCTCTTGCAAAGACTGGTTAGAAGCTGCCTTCTTATTCTACGACGAGAACAAGAACCTCGTACGTGTGAAAGTCAAAGACACTCTTGAAATCGAGAAAATGGGTTACACATACCAGGGGCTCGACACTACTCCATGGTTGACGAACAGACCCAAGCCACGCGTCAAGAAATCAAAGGCCGCCGCCACTTCCAATGCGCCCAAAGCGGCGGAGATTAGTTTCCCGGTGAAGCTTGATAAGATTGTTAAAGTGTTGGTCGATAGACCTAGGAAATCGAGAAGCAAGAAGGACAAGGAACAGGAAGAGGAGTTGCTGGTGATTGAGGGGATTGAGGTGGATTCTGCCAAGTTCGTGAGGTTTGAAGTTTTCGTGAACGACGAGGATGATAAGCCGGAGGAGTTGAGTGACAAGACGGAGTATGCGGGTTGTTTCTCGCAGTTGCCGAGTAAGAAATCGACTACGGTGAAGAGTAAGATCAGATTGGGATTGACTGAGTTGCTGGAAGATTTGGATGTTGAGGATGATGATAAGATATTGGTTTCTTTGGTGCCCAAAGTTGGGGGAGAAGATATTTCCATTGGTGGTATCAATATCGTCTATGCTTCCTAAGTGATTACTGCTTAATTTTTCTTTTTCCTTTCTTTTTTTTTTTTTTTTTTTTTTTTTTTTTTTTTTTTTTTTTTTTTGTTTTTTTGGTCCTTTATTAAACTAGTAATTATTGCACGCAGTTTCCAGTTTCCAGGCTCATAAATAAATATGGTCATTACATATTATTATTTTTTTGTTTACATAATAATAGATTATAACTATTTACAGTGCAAAGTAGTAAATAACGTCTTTTAAATGTAAAATAAATTAATGTCAACATGAAATTTTCTTCTCTTTTTTTTAATAATTTCAGAGAAAAAAACTTATGTAGAGAGAATTATGAAAGTTCAATTAAAGTGAAAAATTATCAAGAAAGTAGAGACTAGGAATTGATGAACATGGATTAATTAGTAGTGTTTGTAATCTCGAAAAGAAATATAATTTTATCCTAATTAATTCATATAACACTATATATGAATAATAAATTTAGATTTAAAAAAATTGGTATCAAATTTATTATAAAAACTTTTCCTTTTTCGGATCCAAAATAAAATAGAAAATGGAATACAAAATGAAATAGAAAATACTTTTTATAATAATATACGTGACCACTGGCAAATACTTGTCTATGACAAACTTAACATCTTTTCATCTCTCCACGGACGGGAAACTTCAGGGTTATTGGCACGCACCCGAAAATTGTATTATCTTGGCATACTCTTAAATTACAAATATAGTATTCCTCTAGCACACTCCACCCAATCATTTTTTAAGCTAAAATTAATGCAGAAAATATGATTTTGCTTGATCCATAAGGGTAAAATGGTTAATTCGGAGCCTTTCTCTAGTTTTGACAACAAAACCCCTTCTCCTTACTTCCTCTTCATTTCTTTTGGCTCGACCTAATTATTTTGCATAAGTTCGATGCCCATATTAGTCGTGTCTTTGCAATTGAAGTTGTTTAACATTTTTGAAATGATACTTAGTTTTCTTACTAGCAATTAGGAGACAGAACTAAGAAATTTTTTCCATCATATTATGTAACTCTATAAAAAATTTCAATAACTTTTTTTTTTGTTATTTTTATTTTCTAAATGTTTTAGATATGAGGTTTGGATATAAGTGAAAAGGGGCTTCCAATAATTTATAATTACATTGAAGGGATTTTGATCCCATGACTTAAAAAGTTGGATAAGCTCGTTCAACTCTTAGATATTGTTGAAGAATGTTTTTAATGTTAAAAGTAAAGGTAGGCACCGGACTAACTATTTCACCCTTGTTGATTATTAAAAAAAAAGAAAAGTTTATTTTCTCATAAAACAATTTAACGAAAAGGGGCTAGTACAGAACTTGCCAAAGAAATGTCAATTGAAGGGTGATATGTCATTTTTGTAATTTAAGCGTGCAAAATGCCAAAGTACTTTAATTCAGAGATGCAAAATGTCAAAAACCTCAAAATTTCAGCAGTATAATTAATTAAATTATTTTAAACTATTAGGAACGTAGCATCAATCAAGGTTGTCAATATTGTGTGGGAGGAAAAATCGAATAACTTATTTACCTAAATAAAAAATAAAAATGAAATAACTAATAATTTTGGCGACTTAAGTTTTCTCGATGATTAATAAGAAGTGGATGCTGGGCTGGCGGAATAACTCAACCAGTTACCGAAGAGATGAAAAATTAGTTGCTCATAAAATTTAGTGGCCAACAATTGATTATGGTCCAGTCCATCAGAATGACCCGAAATGGTCCCAAAGTTAAATTTTAAATAAGTTGAAAAATGTAGAGATAATTATCTCTACACTCTCTCAGATTTATCATAATTATCAAAATATTCCCTTCATGAGGATATTTATAGAAGAAGTTGGGCTTAATCCTTTAAAGAGTCTTGGAGAAGAAATGGCTGGGAGATGCCCCAACAAGAAACCTGGCCCAGCAAAGCCCCATCTAATTTAGGGTTTATTCCGTACGACCAAGAATGATCATCACCGTTGGAACATTAACATGTGGAGGACCACAATTAAACCGTACATGCATGAATATCAAGGTCAATGCACAGCGGATAGCTATAAATAGTTCAATCATATCTCTGAAGGGTCAATGCATCAACGGTGTATTCCTTTATATTTGGCCGAACACCACGACCTGGTATTTGCACAGTTCTATAACTAGAATCTCAATGGGTGATTAGTTGTATCTAATTTCTTGTATCCTATAAATTGATAGATTTGAGTTATTTTATAATAAGTCAAATAGCCCATGATATTTGGATAATTATCATTACACCCCTAGTGTATAGTGTAACTAATGTATAATTATAATTACACTTCATGAATGTATACATAATTATAATTAAACTCCTTAGGCTGACGCATAATATTACAATTACACCCTCTTATCTATAAGGTGTACTTGTAATGCTTAGAACTTTTAGAAAGTACAATAGTAACTATCTAAATTTTAGAAGATATAATGATAATTATTCAAATATTAAGATATATTTTGATAATTATAATAAATCTCTGTTGAAGTAATTATCCCAAAAATATATGTATGTATATCTATATGTAATTGACCATTCACGAGAAGGTAAATATAGAAATGAATGAAGGGGCACGTGTGTATGAATGATATATCCATTAATTATACCTCTCAAGAATAATAAAAACTCATAAATTTAATTAAATTATGTAAATAATTGAAGTGGGCCTTTAAGCCCATTACTCTATTTCTAAAACCCTAACACTATAAATACATCCTAAAAACAACAAAACGGGGAGGGGGATTCACTTATGAAAAAAGGGCCATTCATTCTGAAACTCAAGAGAGTAATAAAATTAATTGTGAATATTTGCATACCGGAGTCAAGGACCCAACTATTTACTACTTGATCCCTGGATTGAATTTTGGTCCATGTCATTTTGGCTCTGTCTATGGGAATTGATTGAGTTGAGACGTGAGAAATTTTGCAAGACAAAGAATTGAGATAAGTTTTTTTTTTGCTTATCTTCATTATTTCTTAGAGATTGATCATATTATTTCTGTGAGCATCAAGGGTAGATTTCATTAATCAAGCCCTACATACATCACGTATATATTGTTTTCTCTATTCAAATAAAGAGTTACGAATCTGCATCAAAATTTTTCTAGTTATTATTAGACGCTTGATGGTAGAAGAAAGTGACTCCAAATCAAATTATCTCATAATTAGCATTCCATTTTTTTTGCTTCTAAGAGGTTATAAACCTAACAAGTTTCTTAAGGTTCTTTCTTTGGAGTTAGGGAGTTGTTTGTTTGTTTGTCCTCCTTATGTTTGTATCCTATATTAAGGGCATCAGATTATTTATTTATTTATTATTTTGTTGTTGGTTTTGTGCACATTGAATTATATTATGTACAGATGGGATGTAATTCAGATGTGTAACTTTTGTTCGTCGGAATGCTACTGATATTCACACGGTTTTCATCCTTCAGTCATGGTAGTTGTTTGTTCCAATGTAAAAGAAATTAATAATGTTTAGTACAAGCCGTGCTAAACTCAATGGTCAAATATGAAAACAAAGCAAATCTCTAATGAGTATGCGAAATCAACTCCACTTGAGGTTCTGTAAGTTTGAAAAATTACAATAATATCCTACCTTGTTAGTGTAGTTGATGAAAAACCTAACTGAGCGATAGTTGTATTACGAAAAATTACAATAACCTCTCTTATAAACTTGTAAATTATGATGACTCTATTAGATTTCCTTAAATTTATTGGCAAACCATTGTAGTCAATACCTTCCCTTTATTGCTTCATGCATATAGATGCATAGATGTAGTAGAAACATCGTTTTCACGATTTTTTCTTTTATAAAATATAGATCAAGAAACATAGATTCTTATGAATACTTATTTGTATCTTGGTTGAATCAATAATTATCTAAACAGGTTGAATTACTTTAGGTAGAACAGTGCTAATTTGGCTAGTTGGCAATGCAAATCATTCCAAAGAATAGTCGTTACACTATGAATACTTAGTAAGAATTGGTCTATCAACTTTTTTTTTTGGAACAGAAATTCTCAAGAAACAGCTGAGTACAAATAAGCTGAAATTCAGTTACTGAGAAGATCATGGAGGAAGAAGCCCGATTAGCAGCTCCTGGAAAAGAGGGAGGCTGGATCACTTCTCTATTTATCATGGGGACAATGGCTTGCCTAACATTTCGTGTTGAGGTGGAGTGGTCAATCTGATTGTATATTTGGCGGAAGAATCCAATATATAAAGAGCATAAGTGCAGCTAAGATACAATTTTGTCAATGGAAGTATTACTACGTTTCCTATTGTCACAGTTATAATCGTTTGTTCCTCTGTGGACTGTTTCTCTGCCATTCGGCTTTCATATCTCATCTCTCTGCGACGCACATTCCTTCTAATTCCAACAGCAGCAACCAAAAACTTGAAATCTCCAACATGTGAAAATGGCTCAAATTCAGGCAAGTATCCATCAAAACTCCAATTTGCAGTCCCATATCTTGGTTTATCTCTTGCATCATTTGGAAATTCAGGCACATGTTTCATCATTGCACCAACAGGGATAGATCAATTTGACAATAGAAATGATTTCCTTCAACAGTTGATTCTATCGCCTTGTTAAGCCAAAATAGTTCCCCATTTAAGAGTTTAGCTTGTGTTACCGTTGCAGCTATAGGTAAAAGAAATATTATTCTTTCAGGCAAAAGTGAAGAGAATTACCATGATTTGGATGAACATGAGAAGAAAATATCTAAAAGGTATCTTCAAGTTTTTGAACCACACAACCCCAAGAATTGAAGCAAGTACTACACAAGATGGTTCCATCACAAAAAAAAAAAAAAAAAAAAAAA
>JACFYI010003717.1:39129-52602 GCA_014898755.1 Handroanthus guayacan
CTAGCAATGTGGGATATCATACCCTAGAAGTTGGTTTACACTCAAGATCACAAAGTGATCCCTAAAATTCTAATTTCCTGGCCTTTAAAAATGGCCAACACCAACTTTGACCGAGGTTCCAACTGAGATCGCCAATTGATCCCCAGAACTCAAACAGACACTTGCCCTAAACAGTAGAAAGCAAATAAAACTAACTTACTCCCATTTTGACTCTTCGGTCTAATCAGGAGTAGGGAGATTATATGATATATCCATTATACCCTTCAAGAAGAATACAAACTCATAAATTTAATTAAATTAAGTAAATAACTAAAGTGGGCCTCTAAGCCTATTATTCTATCTCTAAAACCCTAATACTAAAAATGTATCCTAAAAACAACAAAATGGGGAGGGGGATTCACTTATGAAAAAAGGGGGCATTCATTCTGAAACTCAAGAGAGCACTAGAATTAATTGCGAATATTTGCATATCGGAGTCAAGGACCCAACTATTTACTACATGATCCCTGGACTGAATTTTGGTCTACATCAACGAACCATCTCAACCTGGTACAGTGGACCTCGCTGTCATAGACAAACTTTTACGAACTGTGGAACTTTAATTTTCAACTTTTGCTTTCTTTTAGACACCGAAATTATCTACTGTAGATTAACATGCCAAAATAGTAGGGTGTTCATGGTCATTTTGAAATTAACCCTTATAATATTTTGATGATGAAATTAGTCGATCACATAGATCGGATTAGATTTGAGTTACACTGGAAGAAAATGTATCTTCACTAAAGACAGTTTTCGATTTTGTTATAAATAAAAGACACATGTGATAAATTAGTCATAAAATAATAATGAATTTTATAAAGGAGAGAAATATACGTGAATATAGTGTTTTGTGACAAACTTATGATAGATTAATATAATAATTTAAAAATTCTACTGTAAAAATTGAATTTGACTTGCTTCAATTTTGTCAGAAAATTAATCGGTGACATGGAATAGTTTATTCAAGTAGAGAGGAAGGCAAAATTTATGATATAACCGCTAATATAGATTTTATTAAATCTATGATAGGTTTTTTTGATAGCAAAGTTGGTGTTTGTTTGCACTGAAATTTCAAAGAATTTATTATAACTAACCTCATCGAAATTAATTAATTAAAAATATTATTGTATGTTTAATATACAAAATTAATAAGAGGGCGTTTGGCATTGCTTTTGGGACCAGTTTTTAACTTCTAGCTATTGAAATGTGGTTTTGAAAGTATTTGATAAAGTAACTTCTACTTTTATAAAAATTATTTTAGACTAAAATCAGTTAAATCTAAAAGCACCTTATGAGGTATTTTTAAATTCTTGCTTCTGCTTTTTGATTAACAAATTTTTATAAAACTAATTTATTATCCTCATTTTTATAATTTAAAATTTAAAAATGAAATTAAGTATATAAAAAATCACTTTTTTGACAAATACTACCAATAGTTTTTAGTATAATTTAACTTTTAATTACAAACACTCTTAACTTTTACTACTCATTTTTACAACTAATTTTTCAACTTCCCTATATGAAAATTACTTCTTTTCAAAGTAGAAGCAATGTCGAACACCCTCTAACCCAAGAGAAAATTTATTTTCTTGAGTTTTCTTTGAAGATATTTTGAATCCCAAAACGAGATTAAAAACAGTAGGATTATCTCAACTTGGAAGATGAATGGAATGGTGCATTGGTACGTATATTGCATGGACTATATATGGTTGAGCGTGAAATTAAAAGTCAATCTCGAGAAATACTAATTATAATTAGATTGGAAAAGACACGAAAGGGATCACATGGGCAACTTGAAAATGTCCAGTGGGTCTGAGAATCTAAATAATTAGTTGCCACTATCCTCAGTCTTTTTTTCCTTGCTCCGTCCGTGAATGAATCAGCACCGTCTCCTCCAGGAAAGGTGTGAGTTCGAATCCCGTCGATAATATATAGGTCTTTATCTATTGTATGCATAATAATTTATCTATCACATAATAATTTATAAAATTTATGTTTCTAATTTATGTGTTTGATCTTTGAAATATATTCATATAATGATATTTGATGTAATGATTTGTCATTAAAAAAAAAAAATCAGTCTTTTCTTCTCCCAATTTTATATGACTAATAAAAAGAAATTAGGTTTTAACCGGCAGATAGGTAAGTGAAATTCATTGTTTTACGTTAATGGAATAGAAAATTTTAATAACTTGTTAGTGATTATTACTTCTATATATAATTTTATAAGGTTCTAATATAAAATTGTCTTTCATAAAATAAAAGTTCCTTTTTCAAATTTATGCTATTTTCTTTAAAAATGGTTTATTACATTAGAACAATTTTATTACAACATTAAATCAATCAGAAATTACATCAAAAAATCATATCAAGTACAAAAATTAAAACTTCTTATTGTTAGGTTAATAGGATATATTCGTTAAGATATTAGACTCTTTTTTTAAAAAAAAAAATGAATATATTGGATCATCACGTCAATACATCTTACATAGATCAATTACATTAAAAACTAACTAATAATGTTCAATGGAGAAACATGCTATTATTTAGTAGAAAAACACCCCCAACAATATGGAATTTGAACTTATGACCTCCTAAGCTATTGCGATTGCCTAAGGGGTTGTTTTGTGATTAAGTCCAAACTTAGGGGATGTTGAGTTACATTATAAAATATTGAATATTTGCAACAATAAAGTAATACCCATGGTAAAAGTAGTAGCCAATAATCCCAAAATTAAGAGCCGTGGTGAATGTGATAATCAATAATTTAAAAAGCGAAGGTAAAGACATTATTTCCGATGACTACACTAAAGCGAAAACATCCACCACATCTATATACCATGGGGAATTTTTCACTACCTTCGTTGAAATCATGCATCATTACCGTGGTGAAGCTATAGCAAATAATTTTTTATTATTACTATTTCCTATTAACATCAACTTTCAACTGTAACAATTGATCAAATTTCTTGTAGTGTAATTATCTCATTTTTATCTAAAATTTTGAGTTAAATTAGATTAATGTGGGCTCAAATTTAAGAATGGAGGGCATATAACAAATTTAGTGGATTATATAATTGGACTTATTGCACCTCGTCCCCCAAAAATTTGAAAGTTCTACTTTACCCCTTGAAATTTTTAATATGTAATCGTGGTCCCTAGAATAAGAAGCTTTATTGCACAAAGCACTTACGGTCAAACTTTTGCCCTTTGTTTGTTGCCAGGTACAAGCACGTATATAGCACCTAGCCATTTTTTGTGCTGGGTTATAAGCATGTCCATTGCATGCCTCTTTGAAACGCAAGTGCTTCTTAACTGACAACGAAAAATAGGAGTAAATTTGACCACTGGGCTTGTGCAATAAAACTTTTTATTTTGGGAGGCACGATTACATATTATAAATTTTAAGGGATAAAATATAATTTGTTAAATTTTTCTAGAGGACAAAGTACAATAAGTCCTATATAATTTTTTTTGAGGTTATTTGTTATGGTCCCAATTTCAAGTTTAATAACAAAATGAAGGATAAATCTGAAAAGTTAGTCAATCGTGCATTTATGTAAATTTAATTTTCCGAAAGCGATTTTTAATAGTGCAGCGCCATTAATGTTGTCCGTTTCCTTTGCTTTATAACACGTCGCTTTAAATAATGTCATTATTATTAGTAGTTGGCTTGGTCTTGAATCTTGATTGATGCTCGGAGTGAATTTTGATTGGTTTATTTGTGCGACTTTAGTCCCGACTGCGATCTGACAATTAATTTGGTTTTTAGTATGAGTTATTCTGCACGTGATTTTTTCGAAAA
The DNA here is from genome assembly GCA_014898755.1 of Handroanthus guayacan. Classification (NCBI taxonomy): domain Eukaryota; kingdom Viridiplantae; phylum Streptophyta; class Magnoliopsida; order Lamiales; family Bignoniaceae; genus Handroanthus; species Handroanthus guayacan. The sequence continues at coordinate 42,974 of JACFYI010003717.1, forward strand.
TTTAAAAATAGTAGAGGGGTGATATTTTATGAGAAATATAATTTTTGGTCATTTTTTATATTGTTATTTAATTTTTTGTAACTCATGTTATATATTTTTATAGTGTACATATATGAACATTCATAATTTCCTACTATTTACTTATTAAAGTAATTTGAAATTAGTAGTGGAAGAGTGATGGTGTTAAAAATAATAATAGATGGTGGTAATTGAAGCATAAAGTTAGAATTATGAAATTTAATATGAAAACTATTCTTTAAGGCTTCTCTTTTATATAGTATAGATATCATCTATTAGTATATCAATTTAGTCAAAATTTTATTCCTCCCAAACAATAAAGTCGGGATGAATAAGTTAAAATTCTTTCATAATGAAGTTTGATTTCCCATGGATAGCTTATATAATAATATATACTATATATAAAGTGTGAGAGTCAAAAATATTTATTTTGATAATATGTTTTCATTATCCTACCTAGAATGCTCTTTAATATTAATTCACTTTAATAACCAACTCAAATTAAAATAAAAAGTCATTAAGTCAATAATTTATATATTTATATTATATTTATATAAGAAATATTAATAATATTTTAATTATTAAATATATACAAATTAAGTCTATGTTATATTTTAATATATACATATATAGATAATTTATATTAATTATTTTATGCACATGCATAAAGTGTGAAGTGAACGCCAGTAATGCATAAAAGATGCGGTCTTAGAGATAAACATCACATTAATTAGCACACAAGTGGATATGGACAAATGGTACATTGTGCTCCAATTTGTGGTTTTACTAGCTTAGGTTTATATAATATATATATATATATATTATTACTCTTGTATATAAGTTTCAATGCGCGTGTAAGAGTGACACTCGCACGTTAGCCATGTTTTTGTATTTTTTTCTGATTTAATACTGCAAAACAATGCCGTTTCAGTGATTGCATGTTTTGTTTGGTTGTACATTATGCTCTTAAGTTTGTACAGGTCAAAAGAAATTGGACCAGCATGCGCGCGTGAAATATGTATGTCCAATGCTCTTGTACTGCTTGTGGGTCGCGCATCAAATGGAAAATGCGTTTTCTCTTTCCATTACTCTTATTATTATATTATATGCATACTCTCAATTCCAAAGCAACTCTATCTCCATGCTTTGAAACAAAATCCAAGAAAAAGAAAGTTCAACACTTAATTAATGGGATGTGCTATTTTCAGTACCTCATTATCTAAGTCCAGTACACTTGAACATTTTTGCCCTTTTCATTTTCACTACTCTCTCCCACAAATTTGCTCTCTCTACCAAAAAATTCTTTATATTATTTTCCACCTAAAACATATAATTTCACTAAAATCTAAATGCATAATTAGATTTTAACATGAGTCAATCGGATTATAAAAACGAAAACGATGTGGATAATGAAGAGATTCAGGTACGTTGAGATTACGAATAAGTCTATTCCTTTTTTCTTCGTCAAATTTTTTATCATAATCGTTTCTAAAGCTCGGCCGCGGCGGCCGAGCTTCAATGGAGCACCTTAGCCAGAGCCGCCGAGGTGCTTCATTAAAGCTCGGCTGCCGCGGCTGAGCTTCAATTTTTTTTTTTTTTTTTTTGTTTTGTGGAGCTCGACTGCAACTGCCGAGCTCACCACATGCGCCTCGATCGGCGCCGCCGAGGTGCTTTATCCAAGTTCGGCCAATCCGGCCGAGCTATAAAATATATATATATTTTTTCTTTTAAGCTTGGCCGTGGCCGCCGAGCTATGGCCGAGCATGATGAAGGTGGTCGAGGTCCACTCATATTTTTTTTTTTGGGTTTTTTTACGTTAATTATAATTCATAATTTTGGTGTTTTTCATTTCAAGATGTGGAATTAGAAGATTTTCCTAATCCGGAAAATTATAGTCACCATTTCCAAACAAATTTGACTTTTAAATCCAGAGATAAGGCGAAGAAGTGGGCGAGAGATATTGCACAACAACACCATATGTATCTTATTGTTGACAGTTCTTGTTAGCGTAAAATTTTCATTACATGTGAGCGATCTCGTGGCTACAAACCTAGGAAAACTAATTCAGATGTGCAGAGAACAAAATGTACCGGAACGAAAAAATGTGGATATCCCTTTAGGTTAAAAGCGTGGGAAGAGGGAAAATGATTATGGTGAGTTGCGGTACTAAATGAATATCACAACCACAATCCTAGAGTATATCACCACGGTCATGCATTGGCTAGTAGATTGAACCAGGAACAGTATGAAACGACTGCAAATCTTACTAAAAGTCACATGAAGCCTAAAGAGATTCTTGAACACCTAAGACGCGAACAACCTAATATCACTACTAGCCTTAAACACATATACAATGCTCGGCATAAGATGAAAATTGAACAAATGTGTGGTAGGACCGTGGTGCAGCAGCTGATGCACAACATCACTCAACATGGTTACCTTCAATGGCATCATGGTAATTCTGACACCAAAACATTGACTGATGTGTTGTTTGCCCACCCACAATCTGTCCAGTTGCTAAGGTTATTTCCGTACGTCTTGCTAATGGATTCCACATACAAGACCAACAGGTATATAATGTTTATATTCAATATTAATTTATGGAACGATTCAATTAGGCATTCTAATTTTTGTTTCTGTTTCTATTTAGATATAATATGCCAGTGCTTGAAATAATTGGAGTAACACCGATTGGTAAAAATTTTAATGTGACTTACGCTTTTATGAGGAATGAGGAGACGAAGACATATAGATGGGGTCTCCAGAACTTAAAGGATCTATTTGTTAATGACGTGAGACCCAATGCTATAGTGACAGACAATGAATTGGGATTAATGAAAATATTGGAGGATATTTTTCCCAAGTCTGCCCATCTCTTATGTTTATTTCATATAAACAAAAATGTTTAGCAGAAGACCACAAAAGTGTTCGGCATGGAGGCAATGGGGTTAAAATTCTTACATGGTTTCTGGAAGCAGTTGGTGGAATCTCATGATCAGGTTAAGTATGAAAAAAGATGGAATCAGCTTTTGTTCACTCATTCCGAAGAGGCCAGAACTAATCAGTTATATTTTTTATACCTGGTTGGTATATAAAGAGATATTTGTTCATGTTTGGACTAATAATATTCTTTATTTTGGCAACAGGACGACGAATATGTATACTATTTGTTATACTATTATTTTTTTGTGTTATACTGTTGTTTTTTAACTTTTTTGTTTTTGTTTGTTTGATGTTCAGCATACGGTCTGGCATAGACGGCTCAACAATGGTCATGTAATGGATGCAAACATGATATAATATTTTCGAGACACGCTGAACTACATCGGGTCCGTAAGGCTTCCATACAACCTGATACACATAATAATATTAGCAAATAAATATATACAATACTTTAAAGAATAAATATAATGCAATATGCTGCTTACATCATGCATCGTTAGCTCATCTAATACCATACGATACTGTGGTAGTCGTTCTTGGGTTCGGGTGCCTGTTGATTTGTATATTTCCATTTCATGGCCCATGGCTGTCCAACTTTCTATCCACCATTACAGTTAGCTGGTCGAAATCTAAGAAAATGCTCGTAAATCCAAGCCTATACCAGAATATTAGTAAATTAGGAAAATAACATAGTTAAGTATTAGAATTAATACTTGTCCAGCAAAGAAAACTTACCTCAAGTAAAGTTAAGCAACCACCTAATTATGTACACTTCGCACGGGATGCCATTCCTAGCTGCCAAAACAAACACGCGAGAGCTACTGAACCCTAGGAATACTGTGATAAATTCTCAAAATCCTGAAAGCACTCAATAAACATCGGCTTTACGTTAGTTCCCATTTTGTCAATGAACAATGTCGACCCTAGCAGATACGTAATATAACCTCCGGCTTGCATCTCTGCCGGAGCGGTCTCATTTGAGTAGTACAATCTAATCGTATCTAACTTGGGACCACCATTAGGCCATAAGGCAAGCAAGTCGTCAACATCAATCCCAAGCAGCTCCGATGTAGTAACACCAAGTCTTCTTTCTTGCTGGTAGTATTCATAAACGTCCCATCAATCGGTAGTCCAAGGATGAAATGCACGTCGTGGAGAGTGATCATCATCTCTCCAAATGGCATATGGAACATGTTTGTATCAGGTTGCCATCTCTCAACAAAAACGGACATTAAAGTGTTATTCAGCTGATTGAACATGCATTCTCTCAGATGTCCAAGACCACTGACATTCATCAATTGAGTTGTCTCTTCATCTGTAGGACCACTCCATGCAGTGAGAGCGCCATTCCGATGATAGCACTTCAAAATTTGTCATTTCTGTTTAAAATTTCAATCGATATATAAAATTTAATCAACTAAATAATAATGTTATTAAAAAATAATACAACCTAATAAATATGCAATATTACCACTCCATTCCAACTGTCAAGTGCAACGTGTCCCCCAAATCTTGGAATAACATTAATCTCTGAAGGGCTCCCGGGTGCTGGTACCTTAAGTATCTAGCTCTCGTTTATGGATCTAGACCGAGATGCTGGCTAAGGGGCCTCATCAATATACTCATCCTCGCTCCCAGCCTTGTCGTCTACTTGATAGTCGTAATCACGATAATCCAATTTTCTTACTGATGGAAGTCGAGAGCTAAAAGCACCTCTATGGCCATTGAGATTGCTGGAACCACCAAACTGTCCAACAACATTTGGAGGGGTATGGAATGCTCTGTCAGTGATATTATCGTCAATTCTATCGTGCTACACTAATTGTTGCCGTCGATTCCTCGCTGATGTTGTGAGAGGACCTCTATTCTGTAGTCTTCCTGGATAATCACTCGTGTTGACGGGTGGCCTACCATATAAATTCTTCCCTTTGGCTGGATTCCTATCGTCAACCATCTGAAAAACGATGGAAAAATACTATTAAATACTTGTATAATATAATATGCATGATAACTAGTTCATGTACAACATACTATAACAATATATTATATTATTAATATACTTTTACGTTGTACTATATAATATATAATGTACTATATGATATACTATATATATTCATTTAATAAACTATAATTATTTAAGTATATTTAATACATTAATAGGTATAATATATTATAATATATTATACTTATATATTTAATATACTATAATAATATGTTATATTATTAATATATTATTTATAATATTATAATTTAAAAAATAAAAAATAACAAAATAAAATAGAAAAAAAGGGCTCAGCTGCCATTGCCGAGCCCTACTGCAGAACTTCGGCGACTGCCGCCGAGGTGAATATGTTTGATGGCCGAGCACTAAAAAAATAAAATTAGGGCTCGGCAAGAACTACCAAGCCCTACAGTGTACCTCGTCGACTGGGTCATGATCGGCCGCGTTGGCCGAGCATGAGAAGCAGATACACAAAATGAAAAAAAATAATAATAAAAAAAAAAAGACTGTCCTCGGCCGCCATGGCCGAGCACCTTTGTGCTTCTCGACCAGCACCACCGAGCTCTGGTTCCATTTTTTTTTTTTTTCATTTTTTCAAACTCCTAAACCTAAAATGCAAGATCTAAACATGGAATCATAAAACTATAAACACAAAATCGTAAAGATTATAGGTGAGTTTTAGGATATTAATCTTTAAACTTGAAGAATGTTGGATGAGTAGAAGTTGAATGATGTTTTGAGAGGGGAGAGAGAGTTTTTGGGAGAAAGGATTTTTGTGTAGTGAGAAAAAATTTGTGGGAGAGAGTGGTGAAAATGAAAAGGGTAAAAATGTCCAAGTGTATTGGACTTAGAGAATGGGGTATTGGAAACAGCATTTCAGTATATATATGTATATGATTAACATCAAATTATGTATTAAAAATTTGAGAAAATCAAACTCTACACAAATCCCACAGATCGAGAGGGAGACTTAAGCTGGAAAATATGATGGCTTGGCAGACAAGAGTACTGCAATGAAGGAATTCATATGGACGTTCAAGCAATATCTCGACACAGGTAGTTTAATTTGTAAGAACTGTCACAGATGTTAGAATAGAGGCCACTGTTCCCATTCCATTAAACAATGGTGCCGACCACTCCGCACAATCTTTTGTATAAACATTGATTTTTCTAAAAAATAAACAAAAAAAAAAGTGAAAACAATATTGAAACATGCAAGAGTCGTCGTTTCATTCTACCGAGATAGTCTGATAAATCGGATTATCACCCCATTCCAGTCAATTATTTTGTTTGGAACATTAGTTCATATAAAAATCATTCCATACTGGAACATTGGAATAGAGAAGGTTGTTCATGTTCCATCCTGCATTCTACTGTTTTTTCGCTGTTCCAGAATATCAACTGAACACGTTTTTCTGAAATTCCAAGAAAATTCTGTAGGCACTTATGAAGGCATATGCATGGAGAAGGAAGAACACAATTTGGTTCCTTCATGCAGGATTTTACTATTTGGGCTTGGTTAATGGTAATTTGCGAGGCCCCCGCAATGGACTTAAAGAGTTTGTGATGAAGAAATGCCAAGGGCTCCGCCTGCACGTTCATTTTAATTGATTATTGGATCACATTCCAGAACATCAACAAAACTAAAAATCCATGCCCAAGGCCCCTCGATTAGCTTGGCTCATCACAATTTTTGAACTGGTTCTTACACTACAAAATAATTAAATTTTGACAACCAAAAAATCAATGATAATCGTAAAAGTCGTAATTAATAACTCAAAATTAACAACTGTCATGAAAACGGTAATCAATAATACAGAAAATCAATGTAAAAACATTATTGGTTGTTGCCTATAGTAAAGAAAAACATCCACTAGGTTATATGCCATATAGTGGATTTTTCGGAAAAATTTCATTTTTGGTCCCATAGAAAAAGGGGTCAGCACATTTAGTACCAGGTTTGCCAAATTTTGCAATGTAGTCCCAAGTTTACAAAAATTAAGCAATTTTGGCTCCAAGCCCAAGTTTCCGTCCAAAACTTAACGGATGGCCGCATGTGTTGCGCGTGTGACATTAACAAATAGAAAATGGCTGAAAAACAACACAAGTTGATTATGTATAATTAGGGAAGTATTTTAGACCCTTTCTTTAAAAAGAAAAAACAAATCCTTAAGAAAAGTTTATTGGTGTTAATTAGGGATAATTGCACCATACTCTCCTGTGAAAATCGAAATGAGCACTATATAAAATACATGAGAAAACTGCCAATTAGACACAATACATGGGGTAATTTGTATTTAACCCTTTTGCACTATAAAAACTCGTGCCTTGGCAAGTTACATAATACAGGACTTTTTCTTGCCCCATTTTTCACACAAAGGTTTTTTGCCAATTTTTTTGAAGTAAAATGAGCAATTTGCCATTAAAGAACCAATCAGCTTTATAGTCCCTATGTGTGTGACAAACAAGGGTTTTTTTTGCTAATTAAAAATTACACGAGAGCTTTCATGCTTATTAATTTTTAGTAAAATTTAATTTACCAATTAGACGTAACACAAGGGCGCCTTTTGCCAAAATCTCAAACTAAAAATGCAAGGACAAGATTTAAATATGACCTTTTATAAAGATGGTAAAAACATGCAAATTAATTCCTTGTGTTTTAAACTAAAAACGAATTGGTGTTATCATAATAATCTAGGGTCCACTTAGCAAAAGTCGAAGTCATGCGACAAAAAGCTGATTAGTGTTGCTTTGACAACTTGGTTTAATTTAATCTGTTCCATGAAATTCTGTTTGATTTAATAGATGCTTTAATCGTTATTGTGTTGTTCTCTCTCTCTCTCTCTCTCTCTCTCTCTCTCTCTCTCTCTGTGATGGTTTGCAATAATATTTGTCCTTTTTGAATTAAATAGAGGCATGCATATTATTCACATGTATGTATATGTGCTAAAATAAATAAATAAATTACATATGCTGTGCAATAAAGTGTCTTTTAATAACTATGATATTCGAATGTGTCGGAATATCAACACTGTCAAGATGCTTTACAGCCTTATAATCATATTCAAATGTTGTGCAATATTCTCTAGGCTCTTCTTTTACAGTACACGAAAATACTTTCTTTATTAATGAAAAAATCTATTTATAAATTTAATAGAATCTATTATTAATTTACTGATTCTGTGATGGATTTGGTTTCATCATAAGTCTACTCATATATACTTTGTTATCGATTAATTCTAATATAAATTTGAAGCCTGTCACAAGGACTACGTACCTTTTGTGATGACTTCTGGTACTTACATCAAAAGATTATTATAAAATTTATTATGAATTCATCACAAGTCATCATTCATTTATATTTTTCTCCTTTTTAAGATTTTGTTAGTATCCCATCGAAAATTCATCATATTATCATTTATTTGTAACAGAGTCCTATCTTTCACAAATTAATATAAAATGAAAGGGCACTTTCTTGGAGTATTCATTTGATTATCTAAATTGATTATTTGATTACTAAAATTAAATTATTAGGTGTAGTAAAAAATGTACTTTAATTACTTCTACGTACTAGAAATATTCATACTGAAATTACAAATTTGTGAACTCATAAAGTTTAAGATAAGAGTTCATAACTTTAGTTTTCACTATTTAGAGATCAATTTTCTGACTCGCTACATGCGTATATATACATATACACACACAGAAGATTTTAAGATGACAGAAAGTGTGTTGATTGACTTTAGTAATTAAATCGCTAGGTTTAGATAAAAATATATAATAATTTTTTATATTAAATAATCAATGAATTTACTTCGTAAAATTAAAAACTCTAAAAATTGATCGGTTGTGATCAAACACTATCTTATAATAATAATTATAATTATATTTAAATTAATTACTTATGAAATTAAGGACTTTAATTACCCGTGCTATTCGCCCTAGCCAATAATCATCCACTTTTTTCATTAAACATATTATACTCATTTTTTTCATGTCACTTCCCAATTTTTCATTTTTTCCTCATATATATAGTGCTATAATTTATCTAAGCTTACCTTTAATGGAATAAGTAAGATTAGCCTTATTTTCTCAAACCTTTTAACATATCTAAACTCTGATAATATTTTCACATATCTTCCAAATGTATTTGAATAACAAGTCGGGTTGTTAAATAACTATAAATAAATGCATTACAAATAATTGAATTTTAGAAGCAAAAAATTTAATAGACATGATGCCCTTAGTTAATAATTCAAAATTAACACCTGGGCTGTAAATGGTAGCCAATAATTGAAAAATTCGAAGTAAAAATATCGTTTGTCATGGCCTGATTGATTATGAAATCGTCCACCACTCTATATATCATGGTAAATTTCCCACAACTTTTCGCTAAAACTATGCATTATTGTCATCATAAAATCATAGCAAATGACTTTTTATTGTCACTATTTCCTATTAACATCAGTTTTCAATTGTGATAATTGTTCAAACTTTTTTTAGTGGCACAAAACCTCATCAAAAGGAAGAAATAACTTGACGCAAAAAGATTACATTTTCTATCTAAAAAATATGAAAAGAACCAACCTAATTAATTTAGTTTATATGTTATTTTTCCTTCCTTCCTTCCTTCCTTCCTTCCTTTCTTTCTTTCTTTTTTTTTTTT
>JACFYI010003717.1:113101-125730 GCA_014898755.1 Handroanthus guayacan
TTGCATGTAACCTGAAAGCGGTGGCTGCGCCTATCATGGATGAGAAAGTGGGATGGCTTGGCGGACAAAAGCTTTGAAGACCGCGGAGTGCGGTGGCCGGGATTGGTGCTAAGCACCGCGTATGAAGACTGAAGGGAAGCCATGGGTTGTGCTGGCACTCCTTAGTGGAGGGGATATATATAGTAATCAAACTAATTGAATGCATAATACTATTGACACAAATCTCCTATTCAACTAATCCCACGAGAAAGAAACTTATGGATTAAAGAATAGGTTATGGAATTTTGTCATCATCACAAGCTTAATAAATAAATTTGTGAAAGTTACTTTATGTCAGAGTGTACTCAAATTCTCTATTCAACTTGCCCTAATACAGTCATATATTATTAGGGCAATTCCTTTCCTAGAAGTACTTAATTAATATTTTCAAAATTATTGTACGACTTGAAAATTTTATAAGCTTGCTGTATTTTATGTGATATTTTATTTATATACTTTATATTTTAAATTTACATAAAAAAACGTACATGATTCATACTCAGTTATAGTCACTTCAAGTCTTTGCATCTATCCCAAGTTTTGTTCTATTTCCTTTTAGAATATGTGCATGATTCATACTCAATTATAGCCACTTCAAGTCTTTGCATCTATCCCAAGTTTTGTTCTATTTCCTTTTAGAATATCTCAAAAATGAAACTTTATTTAGAATTTGGTTTCCTTATAAACTATCATTTATCGTGACTTTATTAATATATAGTTAATTACTGCTTTTATTATATATTGGACAAGATAGTGTTATTCGATTTTTTCTCCTACACAATATTGATAACCTTGATTGATGCTACAAAATATTGTGACGTTATTAATATATGTTGGACAAGATAGGGTTTTCATAATAAAATTAGTTGGACATATGAAATTGATAAAAGTCATCATTTTTATCTATAAGTCTAAAAATCTTTTATTTTATAAATATTGAGGAAATGTATTTCTTTCTAATTTACCCTTTGAAAAATTTTGAGTCCCAAGTCAAGTTTAAAAACGGAATGAAAAATTAATTAATCTAAACGGGAAACACGAAAATCATGGTGCTTTCATCTATAGTGACGTGTGATAATTAATCAGAAGTTAATCTCGAGGAATTAATACTTAAATTATTCAAAAGGGGAAGGAGGAGAACATGGGCGGCTTCTTAAAAGTCCAAAATTCCCGTGGGTAAGAAAACCAAAAGCGCAAACAATAATTTTTTTGTTTTTTCAAAGTCAGTCCTTTTCAGAAATTATAATATTAGTTAAAAAAATAAAATTATGGGATTGAAAATTAAATATATTATGTTTAATTTTATTTCTGGGGAAATTCCTTATAAATCTCCTTTTGTATATATAGATGCGTTGCGATTTGACTCGATTACTCGTAGATTAAGTTTGATTAGAATTCTTAGTTTGGAAGCAACAGTTTCTATTTTGTATTGTAGAATTCGGATTTGTTTCACATTAAATTTTGTAATTCTAGAATGAGTTATAATCAATCTTACGCCCATAAATAGCAATGTTTTCTTGTTACTTGATATGCATTTTTGGGGACTCAAAAATTTGTAATGTTTGTGAGTCACTTACTGTAGACTTACAAGTGAAACAATACAATATGGTAAGAGAGTTCTTTTGTAATCATGAGAATAGTTGTATAATGGTTTTTAGCTTATGTGTGGGTATTAAATTTGAGGATAATTTCGTATTGATAAATTTTCTTATAGTGAAGGATCTCACTCACATGGGTATAGCCTAATTGTATAAAATCACATTAATCTATGTGTATATTTACTTTCTATTTGTCGTTAAATTCGTTGATGTGTGTAACTTCTGGAATCAAGAAGTAAAATAAAGAAGAATGAAGCTAAGTTTGAAAATATTTTTCAACTTGTATTTTCAGATATGTACAGGGAGTGACCAGACCCCTTTTTATAGACAATGGATACATCAAAGGAGAAGTTAATTTAACAGAGATACAAACAGAAGTTCAAGAACCATTCCAGTAACTGCTACATCTTGACGGATGGTTGATGGCACTTAAACAACCACTATAACAGACCAGTAAGTTAGTTGAGTTAACATGTTTGATGGAATGTCACTGTGAGAGTCAAGAGTGACTTGATGTTTGCTGTAGTTTGCTGTAATACTCCCCCTCAAGGAGGACGGACAATGCTGTGAACGGCCATCTTGCTTAATAACTGTTGTAGTCGGGAAGGATGAAGTCCTTTCGTGAAGATATCAGCAAGCTGATCATGGGTTCGTACTGGCAAAAGCTTGATGGTTCCATCAATAACTTTGTCACGAGTGAAGTGTAGATCAAGTTCGATGTGTTTTGTACGTTCATGAAATGTGGGATTTGTAGCAATGTAAATAGCTGTTGTATTATCACAGTAGATGACGGCAGGGGACAAAACATGAACTTGTAAATCCTGCAAAACATGTTGGAGCCAAATTAGTTTACAAGTGACCGAAGCAATGGCTCGATATTCAGCTTCTGCTGAAGAACGAGCAATAGTAGTTTGTTTCTTTGATTTCCAAGAAACAAGAGAAGAGCCAAGGAAGACACAAAGTCCAGTGGTGGAGCGACGAGAATCCGGACATGTGCCCCAGTCAGCATCACAGAATGCTTTGAGTTGCAAGGATGAATCTGTTGAAAAGAAAACACCCTGTCCAGGAGTACTTTTCAAGTAACGCATGAGATGATGCATAGCACTTAAGTGTATATTAGTTGGTTTAGACAAAAATTGACTCAATTGATGTACAACAAAAGCTATATCAGGACGAGTAGTAGCAAGATAGATGAGTTTGCCAACGATACGACGATAGAACTTAGGATCACTTAAAGGAGTCCCATTACTAGCACTTAGACGCAGTTTAGGGTCAATAGGGATAGTCAGTGGTTTACTAGCTAAATGACCAGTCTCTTCAAGAAGTTGCAATGTATAGTGTCTTTGTGATAACAAAATTCCTTTGGCACACCTTGCTACCTTAAGTCCAAGAAAGTATTTTAACATGCCAAGATCGTTGAGTTTAAAGTGAGATTCAAGTTGAGTCTTAGTAGTGGTGATCACAGTCATAGATGAACTAGCTAAAATAATATCATCCACATAAACTAAAAGCACAATGAAATTAATACCAGAGCCTCTGGTGAATAAAGAATAGTCAGTCTTAGATTGATGAAACCAAAGATTAAGGAGGGCTTCAGAAAACTTATTGAACCATTGACGTGGGGCTTGTTTCAAGCCGTAGAGAGATTTGCGTAGTTTGCAAACCAACTTAGGAGTTTGGGATCGCTCCCCTTTGCTGAGATATCCCAAAGGTAGATCCATATAGACGTCTTCATGTAAGTCACCATACAGAAACACGTTGTTGACGTCAAGTTGCCAAAGATGCCAATTATTGATAACTGCAAAAGACAGAAGTAATTTAACAGTAGTGAGTTTTATCACAGGAGCAAAAGTCTCAAGATAATCTACCCCTTCTTGTTGACTATAACCCTTGGCAACAAGGCGCGCTTTATAGCGAGCGATAGTGCCATTGGAATTAAATTTGGTATGATATAACCAGCGGCAACTTCTGGAATCAAGAAGTAAAAGAAAGAAGAATGAAGCTGAGTTTGAAAATATTTTTCAACTTGTATTTTCAGATATGTACAGGGAGTGACCAAACCCCTTTTTATAGACAATGGATACATCAAAGGAGAAGTTAATTTAACAGAGATACAAACAGAAGTTCAAGAACCATTCCAGTAACTGCTACATCTTGACGGATGGTTGACGGCACTTAAACAACCACTATAACAGACTAGTAAGTTAGTTGAGTTAACATGTTTGATGGAATGTCACTGTGAGAGTCAAGAGTGACTTGATGTTTGCTGTAGTTTGCTGTAATAATGTGATTTTCTACTTGACAAATCAAATCTCACACATTAATTGTTCCTAGTGTTGAAGCATGATAATTCCATAATTGTATTACATTTTAGGCATATTTATGTATGGAATTATCATATTTTTATCTTGAAATTATTTGATTTGGGTGTTAAGTGTTTCAGAGAGAAATATATTCGTGTTGAAGCCCAAACGATGACTGAAATCGAGAACAAAGCCGTTGGAACGAAGAAATAAAGCATCGAAGAAGTCAAAACACGAAATCACGTCCACGGCACCCAAATCAAGCACTGAAGGCGGATAATTTCCAGCGCCCAGTTGAGCGCTTAGGCGCTTAGTTTCGTTGAGAGGAGCCTAACAACGTGCGCTTAAGCGCCCGTTTTTCACCTTAAGCGCTATATTTTGGACCAAAAGCTCAACGATGGGCGCTGGCGCTTAAACGCCTACCTTCGTTGCAAATTTACGGAAAATGGGCGCTCCAACGCTTAAGCGCCCGGCCAGCGTGGAAATTGATATGATTCGACTCCCGAAAGACTTCTCGACGTCGTCAAACTCTATTGCACGATGAAATCAAGTCATACAATCAATCTTGGACTCAGTTGAGGAAGACAGAAGAATTCTGAAGAGCTCAAAACTAATCAGAAATCGACTCCTGTTTTAGTTAGGACTCTTGTACTATATTTAGGACTTGCTTTCTTTTGTTGTGATCATCTTAGAGAATTCTGAAAACTAGCTCGGAAGGAAGCATTCGAGATCATTATCACTTTTTTCGTATCTTAGTATTTCGTTCTTTTCGTTATTTTCATATTTTTATGTTCATATTCATTAACATGAATATGAACTAATTTTCTTTTTCTAGGATTATGTACGAATCGATTTTCATGGATTAATTCAAGAGTTAATATTTCCTAACGTTAATCGTTGATTATTGATTACTTCTTTTATTACGGTGTTTATCTTAATTCGATTGTCCGGCCAACATTTTAATTAAATTTTCTAAACTCTAAAGAATCTCAGTAGGGATATTTAGAGTAGGTTATCGATGAAAGAACTTAAGTTCGATTTATTTGCATAATTAAATAAATTGATTCGTATGTAAGATAGGAATATACTTGCATGCCTTAGGTAGCTCATTAAGTGGTTCTAGATTAACTCTTAATTAGCGAAATTCATATAGGAATATAGTGAATTCGCTAATTAGGAGTTTTGACAACAAGTTACTCGGAAGAGACTTGGAGTTGCTTTTGACTTAAAGCTAGTAATCATAATTAATTGAAAAATTTTAGGAAAATATTAACAAGAATTTATCGATGTTAAAAGAGGGTTACATAATTCTAGAGTCGTTTAATTGTTGAATTTTCTCCAAAACATTTTTCAAAACTTTGCACTTGAAAAACTCTTCACTCAAAATTATTTTCGGTTACAATTTTGTTTAGTTTTAGTTGAATTTTATTTTTGCAATATTCAGTCGAATTTATTCCAATTCCTCGTGGGAACGATACTCTACTGACTTTTTATTACTTGTTGCGATACGTGCACTTGCGTGTGGGTTTTTGCCCAACAAGTTTTTGGCGCTGTTACTGGGGAATTTGGCGATATTTTCGCTGAAATTCTTGCTAAATAACATAAATTAGGACTAAACTCTACTCTCTATTTTTCAGGATTCCTAAAGGCATCACATGCGAAGAAGCGAAAATCTAGATTTGGCACCATACGATCCTGAAATTGAACGCACCTTTTGAGCACGAAAAAGAAAACTGGCGGAACATGTAGAAAAGGAGGTCAAGGTCGAAGAAAATCAAAACATCATAATGGCGGGCAACTACGAAAACACTCTCGTAAGAAACCTAGCTCTTCCTCATGCAAGAGAACGAAAGTCATGTGTCGTGTTTCCAGAATTACCGGCAGGTGTAAAGGTTGAAATTCCAATGATACGAATGATACAAAACACTGCTCAATTTTGTGGACTTTCACATGAAAATCTTAACAGACTGATTGACAATTTTCTAAAAATATGCGACACTCTGAGACAAAAAGGAGTTTCAAAAGATGCTCTCAGACTGAGGCTCCTTTTCTTTTCTCTTTTTGGAGATACGCTAGATTGGTTTGAATCTTTGCCTGAGGACTCTATCACTACGTGGGTAGAATTGGAAGAATAATTTATTTTCAAATTCTTCTCACCAGAAAAAATAGCAGCTTTGAGAGCAGAGATCATGACGTTTCGACAGGGTGTATCAGAAATCGTCTATGAGGCTTGGAGTCGATTTAAGAAGATGTTACGAAATTGCACAAATCACGATATTCCAAGGCACATCCAAGTCCACACTTTTTATCATGGGTTAACTGATGGCGGTAAGGATAAATTTGATCATCTCAATGGAGACTCCTTCTTGTCCGGAACTACTGCTGAATGCCACAATTTGCTGAACAATTTGATGGCAAATCATTATGAGAAGAAGTCCGAACAAGCTACACCCTCACAAGCCACTGGAGTTATCGAAGTTGATCAAGTCACGACACTTAATGCCAAAACTGACTTTCTAATGCAATCCATGAAAAATTTTGGTATTAATCAAGTGCAACACACCCCTGTCACATGCGAAGAATGTGGAAAAAGCCATCCTTCTGATCAATGCCCCCACCGTGTTGAATGCATTCAGTTTGTAAGTAATACTCGAAAATCTCAAAATAATCATTACTTTAATATTTACAATCCTGGATGGAGACAACACCCGAACTTCTTATGGAATAATAATCAAGGGCAAGGATCGGCCTCTAGATTTCAACAAGGCGTGCAGTAGCAAGTACAACAACCGATGCAAGAAAAGAAACCATCTTTAGAAGAGACACTCATGCAATTCATGACATCTACTGCTGCAAACTTCAAAACGATGAAAACCCAAATAGGTCAACTTGCTAATGCGATCAATTCTCGACCCCAGGGGTCATTGCCGAGCAATACCGAGCCAAATTTGAGACAAGACAGTAAGGCACAGTACCAAGCAATCACCCTATGTAATGATAGGAAACTTCAAGAAATCGTCAAGGAAATTGCAAAAACGAAAGGGAAGGAGGTAATTTCTGAAGAAAACGAAAAAGAGGTTGAAACTTCTCTTGAGGTAAATAAGCCTACAACTCTTTAACCACCTTTCCTTCAGAGATTGCAAAAGTAAAAATTAAAAAAATAATTTCAAAATTTTTTAGAAGTTTTTAAGAAACTTTATATCAATATTCCTTTTGCAGAGGCTCTTGAGCAAATTCCTAGTTACGTCAAATTTATGAAATATATTTTGTCAAAAAAAAGACATTTAGGTGATTATGAAACGGTGGCTTTAATTGAAAAATGTAGTGCTATAATTCAAAATAAATTACCACCTAAACTGAAAGATCCTGGAAGTTTCACGATACCTTGCACAATTGGCACACACTTTTCAGGGAGGGCATTATGCGATTTAGGAGCTAGTATCAATTTAATGCCTTATTCGATATATCGCACGCTAGGTTTGGGAGAGGCAAAATCCACCAGCATCACTTTACAATTAGCTGATAGGTCACTCACTTATCCAAAGGGAGTAATTGAATATATACTTATAAAAGTTGATAAGTTCATATTCCCTACCGATTTCGTTGTTCTTGACATGAAAGCGGATAGTGAAATACCGATTATTCTTGGGAGACCTTTCTTGGCCACTGGTAGTACTTTAATTGATATTCAAAATGGTGAACTTACTATGAGGGTTCAGGACCAACAAATCACTTTTAATGTTTTCAAGGCCATGAAATTTCCTAATGAAAGTGATGAATATTTTTCTGTTAGTCTATTTGATAACCTTGCAGGGAATGAGTCAATTGCCAAACAATTCATGGACCCACTTGAACGTGCATTACTGGACCTAATTGATGAGGAAAACGAAGAGAACTTTGAAGTAGTGAAGACATTAGATGCTTCGAAATTCTTCAAGTCAAGAGGAGTTGAATATCTGGAGAGAACTGCATCATCTAAAGTTTTGAAGCCTTCGATCGAAGAACCCCATACTTTAGAATTGAAACCTCTCCCTAATCATCTTCGTTATGTTTATTTAGGTAAATCTGATACATTGCCTGTAATAATTTCATCTTCACTTTCTGATATGCAGGAAGAAAAATTATTAAGAGTGCTAAGGGATCATAAATGTGCAATTGGATGGACAATAGCTAATATTAAGGGAATAAACCCTTCTTATTGCATGCACAAGATACTCTTAGAAGATAATCAGAAACCCTCTGTGGAAAGTCAAAAGAGGCTGAATCCCATCATGAACGAAGTGGTAAAGAAGGAAATCATCAAGTGGTTGGATGCAGGGATCATCTACTCGATTTTTGATAGTTCGTGGGTAAGCCCTGTTCAGTGTGTACGAAAGAAATGGGGAATAACTGTGGTTCCTAACATGCACAATGAATTGATTCCCACAAGAACGGTGACTGGATGGAGAGTTTGCATAGACTATAAGAAGTTGAACAAGGCCACTAGAAAAGATCACTTCCACTTACCCTTTATTGATCAGATGCTTGATAGATTAGTAGGGAATGAATTTTACTGTTTTCTAGATGGATATTCGGGATACAACCAAATTGCAATTGCCCCTGAAGATCAAGAGAAGACTACGTTCACTTGTCCATATGGCACATTTGCTTTTCGAAAAATGCCGTTCGGGCTTTGCAATGCACCAGTCACATTCCAACGATGCATGATGGCTATCTTCACTGATATGGTAGAAAATTTTCTTGAGGTATTTATGGATGATTTTTCTATTTATGGGAATTCATTTGATGAATGCCTTAACAATTTGTCTAGTGTGTTAAAATGATGTGAAGATACTAATCTTATTCTTAATTAAAAAAATGCCATTTTATGGTACAAGAAGGAATAGTTTTGGGTCACAAAGTTTTCAATAGGGGTATTGAAGTTGATAAAGCTAAGTTGGAAACCATTGAGAAACTAACACCTCCTACTTCGGTCAAAGGTGTTCGTAGTTTCTTAGGGCATGCCGAGTTTTATCGACGTTTCATAAAAGATTTTTCTAAAATATCAAAATTCCTATGCAACTTGTTAGAAAAAGATGTCCCTTTTAAATTTGATGATGCATGTCTTTATGCTTTTAATGACTTAAAAGGGAGATTGATTTCTGCACTTATAATAACTGTTCCTAATTGGACATTCCCTTTTGAACTGATGTGTGATGCAAATAATTTTGCTATCGGTACTATTTTGGGATAACGAAAGGATAAAATTTTTCGTTCAATCTATTATGCTAATAAAACACTTAATGATGTACAATTGAATTACATGACCACTGAAAAAGAACTGCTTGCTGTTGTTTTTGCTTTTGATAAATTCAGATCTTATTTAATGGGTACTAAGGTTATTGTGTACACTGATCATTCTGCCATAAGATATTTGATTGAGAAAAAGGATGCGAAGCCAAGGTTAATTCGTTGGGTTTTACTATTATAAGAATTTGATCTTGAAATTCAAGATAGGAAAGGAACTGAAAATTAAATTGCTGATCATTTATCTAGGCTTGAATCCCTTGCTAAAACTAATGAACCTAATCTGATAAATGATAACTTTCCTGATGAATAATTGCTTGCAATAGTAGCCTCAGATGTGTCATGGTATGCTGATATTGTGAATTATCTGACTTGTGGAATCATTCCTTTCGACCTAAGAAAAAAATTTTATTTGATACTCGGAGATATTTTTGGGATGATCCATTTTTGTTTAAGCAATGTTCTGATAATATCTTGAGACGTTGTGTACCTGGGGTCGAAATGAATGATATCCTTAAACAATGTCATGCATCCCCCTATGGTGGCCATTTTCAGAGAGATAGAACTACTGCGAAAATTTTGCAATCTGGTTTTTATTGGCCTAACTTGTGTAAAGATGCTCACTCGTTTGTTGCCAATTGTGACAGATGTATCGATTTTATGGGCCCATTTGTTCCATCATTTTTATAATCTGTATATTTTAGTTGTTGTTAATTATGTGTCTAAATGGGTTGAAATTGTTGCAGTCCCTAGTAATAATTCTAAGGTAGTGGTCAATTTTATCAAGAAAAATATTTTTACCCGATTTGGCACCCCTAGAGCAATCATTAGTGATGAGAGAACCAATTTTTATAATCGAAATTTTAAAGCTCTGTTGTCCAAATATGGTGTAAAACATAAGATCTTCGCTCCTTATCATCCTCAAATTAGTGGACAAGTTGAAGTGTCTAATCAAGAGATTAAAAGAATTTTGGTGAAAAGTGTGAGTTCCACTCGTAAAGATTGGCCTAAACGTTTACATGAAGCACTTTGGGCTTATAGGACCGCTTTCAAAACACCTATAAGGATGTCTCCATACAGTTTGGTTTTTGGGAAAGCATGTCATTTGCTGGTCGAACTTGAGCATAATGCATATTGAGCTATTAGGAAACTAAATTTTGATATGCAGGCTGTAGGGGAAAAGAGATTGCTCCAACTCAATGAGTTGGACGAATTTCGACTCCACGCTTATGAAAATACTAAGATCTACAAGGAAAAGACGAAGAGATGGCATGACAAGAAGATTGTGGAGCGCCGTTTTGAGCCGAGACAATATGTGCTACTATTCAACTCTCGTCTCAAATTGTTCCCTGGCAAACTGAAATCTTGTTGGTCTAGACCGTTTCGCATTACTGAAGTTTTCCCCCATGGAGCAGTGGAATTGAAAAACGAAAACTCTCGAAATCGATTCAAGGTGAATGCACAGAGAATCAAACACTATTGGGGAGGAGTCATTGATCGTCAACACGCCTCGGTCACCTTGAACGACGTCAACTGAAATATCCGAACAGTCAAGCCAACGACTATAAATCAAGCGCTGCTTGGGAGGCAATCCAAGATTTTATTGCTTTTTGTTCGTTTTGTTTTTGTGTTTTTGCTTGTCTTAATTATTCTTGCTTGTCGGAGTCGAATTTGGAGTTAAATATGGTAAAATAGCCGAAGAAAACGGAGCGGGAGACGTCGGATCCGGCACTTAAGTGCGCTGAAACGGCGCCCAAGCGCCAAATCATGCAAAAACATGTCAAAACGTGTTTTTCGACACGTAACTGGGCACTAGAGCGCCCAACATCTGGAATGGAGGCTCGTTCGTTGGGTAACTGGGCACTTAAGCGCCGGATTTCTGACCAACGACAACCCCCACAAGCAAGACTTGAAAAATGGGTGGATAGACTCGCTGATGAAGTACACCACTTACAACTTCAACAAGAGCAACAGTTTGCATATCAGCAGCAGTTGTGGGCATTGTGGGCTGATCAAATGCATATTCCAATTAATGACCGCCCACGTTATCCCCTGGACGAGCCAGCAGAGCCTCCCCCAGCTGATATGGGAGATGAATGAATTGGGTCCAATTTTTTTCTCTTTTCTCCTTTCATTTGCATTTTATCCACTATTATGTTGCACATTCGTATCACTTAAATGAGATGTCTTCTGAGTGCTTGCACATGTTGATGCATTACTGCTTGCTTCTATCTCGTTTTTGTACTTTGAGGACAAAGTACCTCTTTAAGTTTGGGAGTGTTTTGCTTTTCAAATGTATTTAAACATATTTTTGCGTGTCTCCTACAGTACTTGTCATTAAAAATGCACATCACTTAGTTTCATTAATACTCGTTGCACAAATATTCGAGGACACACTTTCATGTTCACAATTATGTTAAATTTTTAAAATTTGTTATAATGTGCACTTTTGGGACATGATTTGAATTTAGGAGTTAAGTGATTTTTCATCCCTATATTTTGCGCACGTTAGATTATAACCACACACTTGGGCCAAATTTTGAATACGAATGTTTATGGCAATGAATTTTTTTGTTCTAATATTTTTTAAACTTGTCTGAATTTCTTTTGAAATAGAATTTAGAAAGTACTCAGCCGAAAAGGTGATTTAGGCCATCATTTGGATTGATTGAGCCTTTCAAGCCAACAAAAAAAATGATTGATCATCCGTAGGGTCCCTTTTTGAGCCTTCAAGATAATTTTTTCTTTAGCCAAAAGCCTAGCTTATTTATGATGAACACCTCATATGCACTAACTTGAATGTCATTGTACTGAAGAAAAGAGAAAAGAAAAAAAATATTGAATAGTCCAAATTATGTTATGAAAAAAAAAATTGAAAAAACCCCCCAAAGAAATAAAAATCCAAATATACACCATATTCTAAAGGGATAAAAAATCATATAAAGAAAAGGGTCTGACTAAGTAACCGAATACATTCATCACCAATGTTTATCCTCGCATCAAAAGGTCAGATAACATTTCTAGACTTATTATAAGGTGTTTCAAAAGAAAGGGGAGTGCTGCACTTGAAAAAGAAACCTCGAACTAAGTTTGAGGGTGCCAGAAGAAAATGGGTTGGTACTATGAGTTGAACTACTCTATCCAAATATACCTACCCCAACCTAAAGCCTATGTTACATGCTATCAAAGTCCTATTGATTTTTGGCTAAGTACAATATAATTTTATCGAAATTGGAACGAATAATGAGTCGATAAAATTATTAGAACAGATGTCTTAGTCATAAATCGTCTTGTTTGAAATAGACTTGAGTTTCTGGGGACCAATCACTCACACACTTATACAGGGATCGATCATCATAAGACCCCGAAGATTCGAACTATGTTTTGAAAGGACATGGCATGA
>JACFYI010003717.1:145480-162472 GCA_014898755.1 Handroanthus guayacan
CGCTTATTGTAATTCTCTAGAAAAATTACGATTTTTATTTCTTTGTACTTTTTGTAATCTCTCTTTGATGTTGGCAAATTATCCTCCTTTATGCCAGTGGACATAGTTCTGTTTGGGTAAGTACGTAAATTTCTTGTGTCTTTTGTTTTTTTTGTTCCTCATTGGTTACACTACAGGTAACTTTGCCACAGCCGCCCGGGACTCCATCTTTTACGGCCACCATGCGAATATTGATCGGCTTTGGGCAATATGGCGTAAGATAAGGGGATCCAAACCAAAGGAGTTCTCTAGCAAAGACTGGTTAGAAGCTTCCTTCTTATTCTACGACGAGAACAAGAACCTCGCACGTGTGAAAGTCAAAGACACTCTTGATTATGAGAAAATGGGGTACACTTACCAGGGGCTCGACACTATTCCGTGGTTGAATAACAGACCCAAGCCACGCTTCAAGAAATCAAAGGTCGCCGCCACTTCTACGGCGCCCAAAGCGGCGGAGACTAGTTTTCCGGTGAAGCTTGACAAGATTGTTAAAGTGTTGGTCGATAGACCGAGGAAATCGAGAAGCAAGAAGGACAAGGAACAGGAAGAGGAGTTGCTGCTGATTGAGGGGATTGAGGTGGATTCTGCGAAGTTCGTGAGGTTTGAGGTTTTCGTGAACGACGAGGATGATAAACCGGAAGAGTTGCTTGACAAGGCGGAGTATGCAGGGTGTTTCGCGCTGGTGCCGACTAGGAGATCGAGTACGATAAAGAGTAAGATCAGGTTGGGATTGACTGAGTTGCTGGAAGATTTGGATGTTGAGGATGACGATAAGATATTAGTTTCTTTGGTGCCCAAAGCTGGGGGAGAAGATATTTCCATTGGTGGTATCAAGATCGTCTATGTTTCCTGAGTGATCACTGCTAATTTTTCTTTCTTTCTTTTAATTTAATAACCTAGCAGCATTGTACGCGGTTCCGCACGCATAATTAAATAAATTATTTTATCTATATTAATAATAGATTATAAATATTTACTATTCAAAGAAATAAGTTACTTTTAGATTTAATAAACAGTTAATATTCTGAAAAATAATTTTTTGTTTGATTTTATCCGTCACAAAACATTGAATGAGGATTAAAAAAATATTTTTTTCGTATATTTTCATATTACGGGCAATTATTGAGATTTAGTGGTCTTCCACGTCAGTTCTTTAATTGGAGTCACTGCAAGGGAAAAAAGGAAAAGATTAGTGATAATTCTTAAGTGGTAATAGAAAATATGTCATTAATATTTTAAAAGGAAGGGACAGAAATAATCGTTTTATCGATGATGATGTTAAAAAATTTAATAGTAAAAAAATTCGTATTTCAAGTGTCATTATCAACAATTTTTGCCGACACATATTGTACATATATAGTAACGATGAGAATTTTGTCATAAATCATAGTGACAATTTTGTTAATAGATTGTTATTACACGTGCTCTCATATGAATTCTTTGGGACTTCAACACCAGGAATAATTAATGTACGAGATTTGATTTGTCAAGTAGAAAATCACATCAATGAGTTCAACGACAAATAGAAAGTAAACATAAACGACAAATAGAAAGTAAACATACACACAGATTAATGTGGATTTATAAAATCCGGCTATATCCATGTGAATTACATCCTTCACTATAAGAAAATTTACCAATACAAAATTATCCTTGAATTTGATACCCAAACCTAAGCTAAAAGCCATTGTGTAACTATTCTCATGATCACTAAAGAATTCTCTACCATATTGTAATTTACAATAAGTGACTCATAAACATTACAAATTTTCCGAGTCCCCATGAGTGTATGTCAAATAATAACAAAATACTCCTATTTGTAGGTGTAAGATTGATTATCGATCATTCTAGAATTAGAAAATCTAAGCAAAATAAATGCTAATTCTACAATACAAAATAGAAAATTTCTACAACTGCTTCCAGATTAAGAATTCTAGTCAAACTTGATTTACAAGTAATCGAGTCATCTCGCAACGAGTCTATATATAGAAAAAGGAGATTTATAAGGAATTTCCCCAAGAATAAAATTAAACAAACGATCCCATAATTTTATTTTTTTAATTAATAATATAATTTCTGAAAAGGGCCTGACTTAAAAAATAAAAAATAAAAAATAAAATAAAATTATTGTTTGCACTTTTGGTTTTCTTACCCACGGGAATTTTGGATTTTTAAGAAGCCGCCCATGCTCCCCTTGTTTCCTTTTTGAATAATTTAAGTACTAATTCCTGGAGATTGACTTCTGATTAATTATCACACGTCACTATAGATGAAAGCACTATGCTTTTCGGTTTTCACGTTTTGATTAATTTTTCATTCCACTTTTAAACTTGACTTGTGAGACAAAATTTTTCAAAGGGTAAATTAGAAAGAAACAATTTTCCTCAATATTTATAAAATAAAAGATTTTTAGACTTATAGGTAAAAATGATGACTTTTATCAATTTCATATGTCCAACTTATTTTATTATGAAAGCACTACTTGTCCAATATATATTAATGACGTCACAATATTTTGTAGCATCAATCAAGTTTATCAATATTGTGTAGGAGGAAAAATCGAATAATTTATTTACCTCAAAAAAAAATGAAACAACTTATTTAACGACTTAAGTTAATGATCAACATTTTGTCGATGATTAACGAGAAGTAGATGTTGGCGGAATAATTCGACCAGTAAACGGAGTGATGAAAAATTAGCTGCTTAAAAAATTTACTAGCCTACAATTGATCATGGTATCCAATCCATTGAAAACGACCCGAAATGGTCCCAAAGTTAAATTGAAAATAAATTGAAAAATATTGGAATAATTACCTCTGCATTCGGTCACGTCTATCATAATTATCAAAATATCCCATAATGTTAGGATAATTACCATCACACCCCCTACTATACAATATAGCTAATGTATTATAATTACATTCCCTAAATATATGCATAATTATAATTAGACCTCATAGATTAACGCATAATATTACAATTACACCCTCTTGTCTAGGGGATGTAGTAGTAATGTTTAGAATTTTTAAAGAGTGTAATGATAATTACTCAAATCTTAAAGAATCTAATGATAATTATTCAAATATAAAAAAGTATTTTGATAATTATAATAAACTTCTATTAAGATAATTATCCCAAAAATATATATCTGTATAGAATTGACCAATTCATGAGAAGGTAAATATAGAAATTAATGAAGGGGCACGTTTTATCAAAAAAAAATAATGAAGGGGCACGTGTGTACGAACCATCTCAGCCTGGGACACTGGAACTCGCTGTCATAAACAAACTTTCACGTACTGTGCCACTTTAATTTTCCTTTGGACACCGAAAGTATCTACTATAGATCCACATGCCAAAATTGTAGGGGTGTTCATGATCATTTTGAAATTGACCCAAAGAATATTTTGATGTTGAAATTAGTCGATCACATAGATTGGATTAGATTGATTTACACTGGACGTAAATCTTTATTTAATAAAGACAAATTTGTAATTGATTTAATTTCGTTATAAATAAATAACATGGGATAAATAAGTCATAAATTAATCATGAAATTTATAAAAGAGCAAAATATATGTGAATATAGTGTTTTGTAACAACCTTACGATATATAAATATAATAATTCAAAAAATTTTACTGCAAGAGTTGAACTTTTGGCTTACCTCAATTTTATTATAAAAAATAATAATAATAATGTTTCTTCTGTCTTCATTTTCGTTCGTATTAAACATTTTAAAATTTTTTATTTGATGGGACATGTCACATATCGTCATGAATCACGATTGGAAAAATTAAAAGACGAATGGTACACTTGGCCCCTAATTAATTAATATGACTTGCACAAGGGTCCCTTGTTCAAATAACATAAATATATATATATATATCTCTACCTAAAATTGATTGAAGAGTTTTGGTCATGTTCACGCATCATTGTGTATATATGATTGCTTTTTCCTTCCTTTTTTTTTCCCTTCTTTTTTACTTTTATAGATAAACGATTACATTCAATAAATATATTAACATACATATTTGAATACGTTTCAAGATCGAAAGACTTAACAAGTAAACTACTATATAGTAGAATCAAAACTATCGTGCAATTATGCAGTAGAAGAATGCTATCAACGAGAATTGAACAAATAACTTTTTGGTTATCAAAGCTCCACCTTGCACTATGATAAAAGCTCATTGATTTATGATAATGATCACTTCGATTGTAACAAGCCTACAATATATAACTATGTCATTTTTTGGAAGAAGTGACACTACCTCACTCTTCTTATACGGGGTTTAATCCCCATTCCCCACTTGTACTATCCTAACCAAAAAAAAAAAGGGATAAAAGCCTACAATATAAAGGTAGAAAAAATAGTCCACATATGGATCAGAATTAAAATTATGATTTTTAAGATCATGAGACCTCTATCTTGTTAATAAAATAACACTTCATCAACATTTTTATATGTTTTTTACTCATATAATAAGAATATTATCATTTATATCTGATATATATTTTTTAGAAAAAAATACATAAAATATACTGGGTTTTATTGATTGCAATTGCGTATTTTGTGTGTGTGTGTTCCTTGCTGATGAGATCTAATTATGTTTAAGTAAATTACATTAAGTTGAATTAAGATATAAATAAGAACACGAGCTAGCGAGCTACCACCTCATGGAATAGCGTATTTGATTACTTACTTTTTTTCCAATGGGTGTAAATGTTGATAAGAATTTGTCAGCTAGGTATCATATTTTTTAGAATAATTGATTTTTAGTCTCATATGTTAATTCTTTTCTTTGTTTTACTATTTCCGTTCTTAGTTTTCTCCATTTTCTAATTCTTTTTTCTCTTTTATTGTCGTCATTAATTCTTCTTTTTCCACTTTTTTAGTGGTCAATTGTATTTTTTTTTTTGAAAACACGCAATACAAAAAATTTGAACAATTATCACAGCTAAAAACCGATGTTAATAGAAAAAAATAGTAGCAGAAAGTTATTTGCTGCAACTTCACTACATCAATGATCTGTGATTTCTGTGACGGTAGCGAAAAATCCACTACAACTATATATCATGATGAATGTTTTTCATCTCAATATAGACATAACAAATTATGTTTTTACTACGATTTTTTTGGATTATTGGCCACCATATCCACCATATCCATCATGGCTATTAATTGTGGATTATTAGCTATTGCTTCTACCATGGCTATTAATCTTTCGGTTGCAAAAAGTTAATAATTTTGTAATGACAGGAGCACCATCAGTTAGATATTGTTTACTGGGAATATTTGCCAATTAAATATATCACAAGGACAAAAGACACAATTTGCCCATTTTTTTATTTTGTTTTATCCGAACAAAAGAGAGTTTTTTTTTTTTTCAAAAAAAGGGGGAAAAAAGACTATTATATATAATTGACAAATTAAACCCTGTGAAAAATTAAAAAAAAAAATAAAACTCTATGGGAAAAAAAAAATTCCTACCACCCTCAACCATCATTTTGCAATATAAAGATTCGTGAAATCACATCACTGACCCTTATATTTTCTTGGCAATTTGCAAAATATAGGATTCTTTCTTGTCCCTTTGTTTTCACGCAGTTTTGTTTTAACCAATTTTTGGAGGTAATATGAACAATTTGCCATTAAAGAACCGATCAATTTTATAGTTCTAATGCGTGTGATAAACAAGGGGTTTTTTTGCTAATTAAAAATTACACAAGAGTTTTGATGCTTATTAATACTTAGTAAAATTTAATTTGTCAATTAGACATAACACAAGAGCACCCAAAGAAAATCTCAAACTGAAAATGCAAGGACTAGATTTAAATATGACCTTTTATAAATACAGTTAAACATACAAATTAATTCCTTATATTTTAAGGCCTAGTTTACTTTGAGGGTTTTGGTTAATGGATGTTCGGTTTATAAATAGTTTAAATGATGATTTAGAGTGGTAAAATTGGATTTGGAAATAAAAACAAATAGGTGTTATCATAATGATCTAGGGTCCACTTAGTAAAAGTCGAAGTCATGCGACAAAACGCTGATTAGTGTTGCTTTGACAACTTAGTTTAATTTAATCTGTTCCATGAAATTCTGTTTAATTTAATGGATGCTTTAATCGTTATCGTGTTGTGGTCTCTCTCTCTCTCTCTCTCTCTCTCTCTCTCAGGGTGGTTTGCAATAATATTTGTCCTTTATGAATTAAATAGAGCCATGCATATTATTCACATGCATGTATATTTACTAAAATAAATAAATAAATTATCCGTGCTGTACAATAAAGTGTCTTTTAATAATTGGGGTTAATTACATCTTACTACCCTCTAAGATTATGAAACTACCAATCACTATCCTCATAGTTTGAAAATTATAAATTAACCTCCACAAGTTTGTGAAATTACTAAATCATTCATTTTGTTAGATTTTTTTGCCGAAAACTACTGATATCCTCCAATTTTTTCATTTCACTAACAATCTATTATATCTCTATGCTTGACCGTTGTGATTTTAGAGACTAAAATTGGAGAACGTTATCAGTTTTTTGTCACAAAACCTAACAAAATGGATGATTTGGTAATTTTATAAAATTGTGGAGGCTAATTTGTAATTTTCAAACCCGAGGATAGTACTTGATAATTTCATAATCTCAAAGGATAATTAAATGTAATTAACCCTAATAATTATGATATTCATTGTTGTCGGAATATCAGTACTATAAAGATGCTTTACAGTCTTGTAATCATCTTCAAGTGTGATGCAATATTCTCTAGGCTCTTCTTTTACAACACACGGAAACACCTTTTTATTAATGAAAACATGTATTTACAAATTTAATAGAATCTATCATTAATTTAATTGTTCTGTGATAAATTTAATTTATTCCATCATAAATCTGTTAATATATGCTTTGTTATTAATTAATTTTGATACAAATTTGAATTCTATCACAAACACTACCTTTTGTGATGACTTTTGTTACTTACATCAAAAGATTATTATAAAATTTAATAGAAATTCATCACAAGTCATCAATCATATATATTTTTCTCCTTAATTTTTAAGAATTTGTTAGTATCCTGTCGAAAATTCATCATATTGTCATTTATTTGTAACAGAGTCCTATCTTTTACATATTAATATATAATGAAAGGGTACCTTTTTGGAGTATTCGTTTGATTATCTAAATTGATGATTTGATTACTAAAATTAAATTATTAGGTGTAGTACAATATGTACATTAATTAATTTGTAAGATTAGTTACTTCCGCGTACCAGAATTCACACTGAAATTATAAATTTATGAACTCATAAAGTTTAAGATAAAAGCTTATAACTTTAATTTTAACTATTTAGAGATCAATTATATATATGACTCGATGCATGCATATGCATACAGAAGAATTAATTTAAGATGAGAGGAAGTCTGCTGATTGACTTTAGTAATTAAATTGGTAGCTTTACATAAAAATATATATAATAATAATTTTAATCTTTATATTAAATGATCAATGAATTTACTTTAGAAAATTAAAACTCTAGAAACTGATTAATTACTTATTAAATTAAGCACTTTAAGTACCCATGATATTCGCCCTCGCTAATAATTATCCATTTTTTACATTAAACATATTATACTCATTTTCTTCATCTCCCTTCCCAATTTTTCATTTTTCCTCTTATGTCCATTAATCATAGTTTAGTAGGTATCTATACGAATCATATTTTAATTATTTTATGTACACGTATTGATCACATCTGCTGTTGGCGCTGGTAATATCTGATAAAAACTCAAGTCACAGCAATACAATTATCAGTGACATGGCATTTTTTAACTAATTAGTGAGGAAGATAAAATTTATGAAATAGTGACTAATAGATTTTTATAAATCAATGATAAGTTTTTCCGATTGTAAAGTTAGTGTTTGTTTGCACTGAACTTTCAAACAATTTATTATAACTAACTCGTCGAAATAAATTAATTAAAAAATATTATTATATGTTTAATATACAAATTAATAACTCGAGAGAAACTTTTTTGAGTTTTCTTTGGAGATATTTTGAATCCCAAAACGAGATTAAAAACAATAGGATTATCCAAACTTGGAAGATGAAATGAATGGTGCAATGGTACGTATATTAATTATTACATGGACTATAAGGGGTTGAGCGTGAATCACATGGGCAACTTGAAAATGTCGAGTGGGTCCAAGAATCTAAATAATTAGATGTCACTATTCTTTGTCTTTTTCCCTTTCTCCGTCCGTGAATGAATCAGCGTTGTCTTCTTTAAGTAGAAGTTTCAATCCCGTGGATATTATGTAGGACTTTATCTACTAGATAATAAGTTATCTATCACACAATAATTTATAGAATTTAAATGTTTAATTTATGTATTTAATTTTTAAAATATATTCATATAATGATATTTGATATAATAATTTGTCTTTAAAAAAAAATCAGTCTTTTACTGAAAAATAGGTAAGTGAAACACCCAACAACGTGAAATTTACATTTTCCTAAGCCATCATAATTGCCCGAGGGGTTACTTTGTGATTAAGTCAAAGCTTAGGGTATGTTGAGTTACATTATAAAAATATTGAATATTTGCAACTAAAAAAGAAATAATTGTGGTGAAAGTAATAGCCGATAATCCAAAATTATCCCCCTGAAATTTTTAATATGCAATCGTGGTCCCTAGAATGAGAAGTTTATCCCACAAAGTGCTTCGGTCAAATTTTCGCCCAATTCTTTTGTTGCCAGATACAAGCATATCTATAACACCTGACCATTTTTTGATGCTGGATTATAAGCATGTCCATCGCATGTCTCTTTGCAATGCAAGTAATTATAAACCGATAGCAAAAAATAAGAGTAAATTTGACCACTAGGGTTTGTGCAATAAAATTTCTTATTTCAGGGGCACGATCACATATTAAAAATTTCAAGGGATAAAGTATAATTTTTTAATTTTCTGGAGGACAAAGTGCAACCAGTCCTATATAATTTCTTTTTTTTGGGAGGGGGGGGGGTCATTTGTTATGGTCCCAATTTCAAGTTTAATAACAAGATGAAGGACAAATCCGAAAAGGTAGCCAATCGTGCATTCATGTAAATTTAATTTTCCGAAAGCGATTTTTGATAGAGCAGCAATAGCAATGTTGTCCGTTTCCTTTTTTTGATAAATTGTTGTCCGTTTCCTCCGCTTTATAACAAGTGGCTTTAAATAATATCATTAATAGCTGGCTTGGTCTTGCTTGATGCTCAGTCTGAATTTTGATTGGTTTATTGGAGCTCTGTCTATGCCACACTCGGTAGAAAAGTGACAAATGTCACTTTTTTTCGTCTTTTTCTTTTCTTTCCTTTTTTCTTTCTTTGTTTTTTCTTTATTTCCTTTTAATCTAATTTTACCAATGTTAATAAATGAAAATCAATCTTAAATAATTAATATATAAATTCAATTTGAAAAAGTAACTAATTATAGGCTTAAAGTATATTGTGAATTAATTGTTCGTTTTCACCTCTTCTTGTTTTTTTTTTAATATAAATTCAATGTGAAAAGTAAGTAATTATGTACATAAAGTATATTATGAATTAATTGTTTAGAATGATGAATCTCAATTTAGCAAATAAAAATAAATTAATTATTTAAGATTAATTTTCATTTATTTACAAAATTGGATTAAAAGGAAATAAAGGAAAAAAAAAGGAAATGAAAGAAAAGGCAAAAAAGTGACACTTGTCACTTTTCTAGGCACCCGGTGCTGTGCACCGAGTGCAACATAGATTGAGCCATTTATTTGCATGACTTTAGTCCCGACTGCAATATGACAATTAATTTTGTTTTTATTAGTATGAGTAATTCTGCATGTGATTTTCTGAAAAATTTTTAAAAAAAAAATTGTAGAGGAATGATGTTTTGTGAGAAATATAATTTTTGGTTATTTTTTATATTGTTACTTAATTTTTTGTGACTCATGCTATATATTTTTATAGTGTACATAAATTAATATTTATAATTTTCTACTATTTAAATTTTTAAATGTAATTTGAAATTAGTAATGGAAGAGTGGCAATGTTAAAAATAGTAGTAAGTGGTTGTAACCAAAGGAGAAAGTTAGAATTATAAAATATGGTATGGGAACTACCTTTTGAGGCTTCTCTTTTGTATAGCATAGATGTCATTTATTACAAAAATTTATTCCTCCTAAACCATAAAGTCGGGACGGAAAAGTTAAAAATTCTTTCATAATGAAGTTTGATTTCCATTGGACGGTTTATATAATAATCTATGCTATATATAAAGTGTGATGGCCAAAAATAGTTATTTTGGTCATATATTTTCATGTATTTTGCCTAAAATGTCATTTAATATTAATTTACTTTAATTACGAACTCGAATTACAATAAAAAGTCATTGAGTCACTGATCTATATATTTATATAAGATATATTAATAATATTTTAGTTATTAGAGACATATAAATTAAGTCTATATTATATTTTAATATATATGAAATTTATATTAATTATTTTATACACGCATAGATGTACAATAGATGCTAATAAAGTATAAAAGATGAGGTCTTAGAAATAAACATCACATTAGCACGCAAGTGGACATGGACATATGGTATTCCAAGGGAAACCAAAATCATTCAAGGGGAACACGAAATTATATCACTGGTAGTTGTATGTGGCGAGCCACAATTATTGTTTGCATTGAAAACAGTACAAGAATGACATTGAACAATTAATTTTACAGCAAAGAGGACTCGAACAAGGTGAAAAAGATTAACTAGCTATAATAGAATCAATTAAAAGAAAATATACTAATTCAATTCAAAATAAAATATACCGCTATCCTTTAGATGAAGTGGCATCACTTCTACCTTTTCATAGGAGAGGTAAAATGTTTGAATCCCACCGATAGCATATGGGCTTTTATCTACTATGTAGTAGTTTTGTTTACCGTATGATAGTTTACAGGATTTATCTTGTATTTAGTTAGCATATTTGGTTTTTGAATATATTCATGTGATGATATTGATATAATGATTGAATATAGTCGCGTCTCTCTAAAAAAAAATTCAAAATAAAACATAAATGGAGGAGTTGCTTTGTGTATGTTGAAAGGTTATTAATGAAAGAAATCTGATGGCAGTCATAGCACCTTTATATTTAAAGTTTTTTTTTTTTCTTAAGAGAGAAAAATGATTGTGTCCATTCATTACATGAATATATTTTAAAGATCAAATACATAAATTAAATATAAAAAAATTTTTAAAGAATCGAAAATGCATTTTTCCTACGAGAAGGGGGAGGTGGTGCCAATTGTGACACCACGAAAATTCTCTTAAAAATAAAATCTTGAATCACCGATTTTTCGAATAATAATTCGTTTTTAAAATCACGAACATCGTTTTAACGTCAAAATAAGTTTTGTACTTTCAAAAGATTTTCGTGCATTTAAGTTTTATTTTTGTGCCCCGTTTTGATCCAAATGAGCCCCGAAAATTCCCCAAATTAAAAATTTTGAACCGCCATTTTTTTTTTCAAAAATTAATCCAATTTCAATAAAACGAAAAATATTTTAACTCCAAAAATAAGTTCCACACATTTGAAATATTTTCTTTCGTTTAAGTCTCGATTTCCTATGATATATTGGCCCAATACGTTCTTTTTAGCCCAAAGAAGAAGCCCAAAACATTACCTAAATTCAGCCCAACAATTTTGACCCATTAATTAAACATTTAAAAAAAGAAAAAAACAAGAAAATCAGGTAAAAAATTCTGAAGTATGGTTCAGCTGGATTCGCCCTCAAAATGAGGGATTGGTCTCCATTTTTAAATTGGAAATTTTGTGAACCAAGTAATGAATTCTTTTCTTCAACCATAAATAGTGAATGAGGGCTTGAATTTTCAGATTGTTCCCTCATTTTCCTTGCTGCAAACTTTGTTCCTTTCTTTCATTTTATCCTTCTCTCGACAGACCTCATTCTTATACACTCACACCTTTGAAAAGATTTCAAGTAACAAGAAAGAGAACAAAAGGGAATCTAGGCAGTATTCACTCAAAGTATTGGTAAGTTGAGTCTTAGTTTATGTCTGTATGATATGTTAAGTTATGATTTGAGAATTGATTAAGAACTTATGGTTTTGTTTAGACGGTTGATACGATTGTACGGAGAGATTGGAGTGTTTGCATTCTAAGTTGGGACAAATGTAAGACTTGTGGAACCTCATATTTCCTTCACATGCTTATGTGTTTTCCTCATGTTTTGTTCACCTTACTATGTTGAGCTTATAATGTTCATGATCATGGTGGTTTGCTGTTGTTATGAGCTTTGTTTGCTATTATTGTTGTTCTTGTTAATATAACCTCAAGACCTTGAAATGATGATCCAAAGCCTTTTGAACATTCTTGACATCTTCCCTCTGCTTTGGATTTGGAAATAAACCTTGGACCATGAGCAAAGAGGAGGATTTGATGACCTAAGACCGAATGAAAATAAGAGTTATAGACAAAAACGTTACTTTTTGACTCGATTTTGATTTTCCAAAAAATCTTTAGCCAAACTTTAAAATGATGATTTATAAATATTTATGGATGTAAAAGAATCCCAAAAATGTGATTTTAAACCAAAAATTAAAAGAAACTAAAAAGACGAAAAAACAAAAATTTTACTGAGGCTGAGCGCTCAAGCGCCCAACCAGAATTTCAAAATCTTCATTTTTTCAGCCAAAATTACAGAAGCTGAGCACTCAAGCGTCCAATTGGGAGCTCAAACGCTCAGACTCGTGGAGAAAATCACTATTTGGGCGCTCGTGCTAGTAAGCTTAAACGCATTTTCGACATCATTTTCGATAAATTAAGTCCATATCCAATCTTTCTAAAACATATGTAAGATTTCGAAACAATGAATCTTCTAGTCCATAGTCTAATTCCAGTTTGTTTGAATAAAACAATTGACCAAGTTTCCGAATTGTTTATTTAAATGTTAATGGTCAATCAAAATGTGTTGAATGGCTTTACGTTATATGATATGTTTGAATGTTCTATTTATTTCTAGCTTGATGAATGAAAGCAAATTGGGCCCTGGGGTTTTTAGGAGTATCAGATTGGCAACGCCGGGTTGACGATCTGAACTCTTGTAAATCCCTGCATGTGGGGTAGTTCGGATGACCCTAAAGGTAAAGTTTTGAAGGGCTACTCTAAAATACGGATGTCGACTGTGTTTTACTGTTTATATGATGCTCTCTCGAGAGTTTGGAGGGATAAGAATTTCATATGATATGTGTTGGAGTTATACGGGTGACAGACCCACCAAACTGCTTGTTTCTGCCTTACGACGTGAATGTGATAAATGTTTAATATTATCTGTTTGATTTGATCATTCTGATTGTTTTGAATCATTTACTGAATCATATTCTCGTCTTGATATTGATATGCCTCTCGTTGGACCTCTTTCATTCCTGTTTTCATGCCATAAATCTTATTGGGTCAGTGGACTTATGATTCCATAATATCATGTAGGTTCATAGGCCATGGACTGAATGACTGAAAGCCTAAGGATGCTTGTATTTGTTTTCCTTTTAGGACTTTGTATTTAAGTTTGTAATTTTTAGCTCATTTAGACTTGTGGACTTATGAACTATACGAATTGACGGCTTGTAATTTTTAATTAGCTGCTTATGTATCTTGGACAAATTTATTGGCTTGAAATGATATTTTTTTTTTGGGATATTAGTTTGAAATGTACATGTTAGTCCCTGTTTTGGTTTTAGAATGTTATCCGCCCGCGAATAGCACTTCGAATCTCGCAGCGAAATGCTCTAGGAACTAGGATGTTACACCAATTCATTCAAAAGACAACGGAATTCAATGTAGGGGTGTCAATTCGGGTGAATTGGGCAGGTGGGTTTGGCTCAGGTCGGGTTGTTATATGGGTATAACATAAAAATCCCAAACCCGAACCCATTCGATCTGATACATAATCTGAAATGCTTAACTTTAACCTAACATAAAGAAAATCAAGTTGGGTTTTGGTTAACCTGATTTTCAATGAGACCATCCAACAAGCCAATAAATCCAACCTAACCCAAGTTATTTTATTCATGTTTTTGTTCGAATCCAACCGAACTCATTGCGACCGGAATTATAACTAAAAGAAATTACATAAATTTAAAAAGTTTAACATCCATTAAAATTATCATATTCATCTTACAACTAATATCATATTAAATATCAAATTAATAAATTAAAAAAATTAAATTTAAAATTATATGATAAAAGTCAAACACTCGAATAGTCGAATTCTTGACAAAAATATAAGTTATTATGTTTCATAATGACTAATGAGTCAAAACAAATAATAAACCAATAAATTACAAAATTTTATATATTACAAATTAATAAACCTTTGTTAAATTGATATAAATGTCAAACCTCCACAAACATAAAAATAGCAATTTAACATGACGAAAATGGCACTAAAAATACTATGCAATATTATATATGTATATATATTAAATTTATTTAGGTATGCTGGGTTGAGTTAGGTTGGCTTGGATTAGATCGGGTCTGATTTTTATTTTCAATTTATTGGGTTGATATTTAGGTCAATTTAATCTTATTTTCTTTTTTTAGGTTTTTTTTTTATTGACCTGATTTGACTCGAATCCAGAAATCTCAAACCTACGCATGATTTTTTATGCGAGTCATGCTCGGGTTGGTGGGTTAGGTTGGTTTTTGACAGACCTAATTCAAAGCATAAATCGCATTGAAATTGTATTTCTAGCTTGAGGTCTTCTTGTGCACTTGGATTCTTCCAGGCCTTTCTTGGGGTTCTTGCTTAGCTTTGGGCTCCCTAGGTTGCAACCGGGCCTCCATAACCTGGGTCGGCCATGTTAAATTGAGATCCCTTGACAGTTGACTCAATATATTCCACTTCCGGCTGAGTATTCATGAGTGAATGTTCCCACTGGGCCGGCCTATCTCATGGCCGGATTGTTTTAGGCCCAAACAGAGCTAAGTACGTTAAGTAAAAAATATTGCGATTCTAAAGGATCTACATTTTTTCTCTCTCTGACGCTATCAAGTCTTCTGAGACATTTCTTCAAAATAAAACTTTAAGTTCAAGTAAAAAGTTTAGGACTACTCCCTTTTTTTTTTGTCCTTTGGAAAATTTTCGAATGAGTTGTAATTTTCTTCATAATTATATTTTTCTTGTTTGTTCTTTGTTTAGATAGAAATATTATGTTAACACGTTTGCTAGGCGTTAATCTACTACTTTAGTATGGGATTTAATGCATATTAACATAAATGTAGGTTAAGTTTTGAAATTATCCTTTTAAATCACACCAGAACTTTTACTTTTTTCAATTTGTTATTATGTAAAATTTAGTATCAAACAAAAGATTGCCTTAATTCCCTATTTATATAGTTCAGCAATGGACTAAACAAATTTGCAAAACTCCACTGCACGAATCCTTCCATAAAATGCACCTCATTGTGTTATAACAATGAAAATACACAAACTAAGAATACACCGAAAAAAAAAAAAAAAAAAGATTGAGATAATTATCTCAACACTCCCTGAAATTTGAACTAATTATAAAATACCTTCTGAATTAGCACAAGTAATCTTCTTTTTAACCTAGTGATAACAAGTTTCATTATAATTTTTCAAATCATATCAGATGTTTGTGTAATTAGGCCAATTTGAAGGGATGTTAAGGTAAATATTCATAACAATTTTGGGTGTTGCCTCCATTTACTTCTTCATCGTCCCATCAACAAAACTCTCTCAGCAGTGTCCATCTGTTCCAATATTCTTTGTATTTTCTTCGCCGGAATTGGGGCAGTGGGCCCAAAGCTAATATAAAGACCGGAAACAGAATTAATGGCTGAATACATATGGCGAAACGAGCCCATGCCTAAGAGGGCTTTCGCCCGCCGGTACTTAGCCACCCAAGAGTTGGAGCTTTCTCTAAGCTCTGCCACGGCGGCAGATACATTGGGGTCATTTTCGTCCAAAGTGATGGTGGTTTTAGCTTTCTTGATCATATCCTGTCTCCTTCACGTAATCCTTACTGGAAGCTGCCAATGCAGATGAAACAGGGGATAGAAAAAGGGTAGTCACTGATAGGGTTGATAGAAAATTATTGAAAATGGACCATAAATCTAACTCAACCTCAAAAGCTAACTTGTGATGTGAAAATTGCCTAAAGCCATGTAAAGTGGCAACAACCCTTGGACTTTTCTAATGCGGGACTTTAACATAGCCCTACACGCCTAGGAACGAATATATGGCATAATATGAAATAAGTAGACAAACAACATATGTCTAGGAATGAACATTCGGAGTAAGGAATAATATAAAATATATACTGAATAACCCAACATTAAGAATGAGTTTGACTCTGATACCATATTAAAAATGAACTTTCGATCTAACTCAACTTTAAAAGCTAGCTTATGAGGTGACGATTGTCCAAAACCACGTAAAGAGGCCACAATTTTTACACTTTTTTGATGGATTTTAACAAAAATTACGATGGTCCGTGTGGGATGAGACAGCAGATGTAGTAGTGGTAACGGGGGTTGGGGTGAATTCTAATCTGGTGGGTGTGGTGAATTTTGGGGTGGGAGAGGTG
Organism: Handroanthus guayacan; assembly: GCA_014898755.1. Lineage (NCBI taxonomy): Eukaryota > Viridiplantae > Streptophyta > Magnoliopsida > Lamiales > Bignoniaceae > Handroanthus > Handroanthus guayacan. Next base: position 162,190 of record JACFYI010003717.1, read on the forward strand.
GTGTTGGCGCAATCTGGGCCTGGGGCAGTGGAGAGAAAGTGTTGTATTAATTTTTCTGAGGGGATTGAAATATTGGGATTGGGTTATTGCCATATTAGATAATGGTTTTATCTTGAATTTGTGGTTTGTTGATGAGGGAGATTTGGTAACGAAGGCACGGAAGACTGGACTGGAGCATAAATTGAAGCTCAGTAAGGTCCATCTTGCAATTTTTTGTGATCAAATTGGGGCTGGACTGCAAATTTGAGATGTCCAATTTGAGAGCCATTAAGTCATGTTCCTC
>JACFYI010003717.1:182067-195393 GCA_014898755.1 Handroanthus guayacan
TTGGCAAGGAAGAAGGGTTTATATTTAGACGTATGTGTTATGTACACTTTCACTTTGGATACGCTAAACACATATTCCAGAAGCACGCGAGTGTTTTAAACTATTTTTTTCGACAAGGGATCACGTACGCGCTACTTCAACTTTTCACAAAAAAAAAAAATTGTACGCAAATTACTGGTTTTGGAAACTTATGAAAATACTTACAAAATAAATTCCATATAAATAAACTAGCACTATGCATTGGTATATATCTCAACTACGAACCTAGGTGCATGAAATAAGCGTAGGCTCGATTACAGATCAAACCTAGGTGGAAGTGGATCAAGCTAAGCATCAGTTGGAAAGAGCCTTTAATCAGCAGGAAATGTATTGGAGGCAACGGAGTTGATCGAGGTCGTTATATTAGACCACGTCAGATAGTATATACATTGAGAGATGGAGGTCGATATATTACCAATTCTCCCCCTATTTCTACAGTGAACCAGCTATTTATAGTGCCCACTGGTGCTTTTAGATGAAGAGATCTGATTCCTAGATCTTTGCCACGTGGTCACGAATGGATGGCCCAGATCATCGAGGTCGTATGGTCATACGGAGACATGGGCTTCACTTTCCATGTGGGCCTTGGGCTGCTCCTTGGGCAAGGTTGGATTTCTTGGATAATATGTAGAATTCATCTTTAGGCTTGATTAAAGGGGGCCTCCATCAGGAGTAGAGTGGTTTGGCTCCAAGAGGGTGATGGAAATACCTTATTTTTTTCATTGGAAGGCCAGTATTCGGAGAAAGATTAATCTTATTCGTGGACTCGTGGATGATTCCTGGAAATTGTTGTATAGGTGAGGAGATGGAGCAAATTATTACAAATTACTTCGGTATGGTTTTTGAATCATTTCATTTGATGCCTGAAAGAGTTCTGAATACAGTGACATCAAATGTTATAGCTAAGATGAACGACAAAACTTCTACAACCCTATACTAGAGATTGCTCTCAAACAAATGAGTCCCTCAAAAGCCTCGAGCCTTGACGGGATGCCTACGCTATTTTTTCAATGGTATTGGCATATTGTCGGGGATACTGTGTGTCTTTTTGTTCTGGACTTCCTTAATTATGGTGCCCTTCCTGACCCTGCAAACTACACCTATGTTGCATTAATACCAAAAACCTGAAACTCTCAAAGCATGACCCAATTTCGTCTCATCAGCCTTAGCAATGTTACATACAAGCTTGGGTCCAAAGTGATAGCAAACCATCTTAAACCTATTCTTGCCTCTATTATTTCCCCCTTCCAGTCAGCTTTTGTCCCAAATAGGCTCATTACTGATAATGTCCTCATCGTGTACGAGTTGAACCACCATATCAATACTAAAACTTCAGGTGCTGAAGGTTGTATGGCTATTAAACTAGACATGAATAAAGCCTATGACCGGATTGAATGGCCTTTTTTCCATAGTATGCTTTTTAGACTAGGTTTTGACCCTAAATTTATAAGTCTAATTATGCTTTGTGTTACATCGGTTAGTTATTCCTTTCTTCGTTGGTTTCCTTCTACCTAGTCATGGTCTTCGACAGGGGGATCCCATTTCACCATATTTATTTTTACTTTCTGCCGAAGGTCTTATCTCTTTGATTCAACAGGAAAAAGCTATGAACCGATTCACGGGTATTAAAATTGCTAGGAATGCCCCTAGTGTATCGCATTTATTTTCTGCGGAAGACACCTTCATCTTTAGTAAGGCGACCAGGATGGCAGCTGATTCACTCTACGGTATTCTTGACACATATGAAAGAGCGTTGGGCCAGCAAGTGAATAGAGATAAATCCTCTATTGCGTTAAGTAGAAATACTAGTGCAGAGGTACGGATGGAGATTTTGAATGTTTTACATTTCTAGATTGTGGAGAAGCATGAGCAGTACCTTGGCTCACCTTCTTAGATGGGTAGATTTAGGAAAGACGTTTTTCGATACATAAGAGATAGGGTTTGGAATCGGTTGCAGGGATGGGGTGAGAGAAAGCTTTCAATTGTTGGCAAAGAGATCCTCATCAAGTCCATTATCCAAGCAATATCGACATATGTGATTAGCTGTTTTTTGCTACCCAATATGTTTCTAAAGGAATTATGCTCAATGACAAAAAGGTTTTGGTGGCGGAATGGATAGTGCTGTGATATCTGTTGGTTGCAGTGGGACAAATGTTGTCAATCGAAAAGGTGCGAAGGACTTGGCATCAAGGACTTACACACGTTCAATTTGGCCTTACTCGCAAAACAAGGATGGAGAATACTCTCTAACCCAGATTCTCCACTAAGTACTAGCTTACCTAAAGCTAAATATTACATGAACTTAGATTTCCTGCATGCTAAATTGGGTTCAAGACCTACGATGACATGGAGAAGCATCCTTTCTAGGCGAGAGCTACTTCAAAAAGGGTTGTTATGGAACATTGATAATGGTGAATCAGTACACATTTGGAAGGACCCCTGGCTGGCAATTCATTTCGGGCACAAAACTATTACACCATGCCTGCCGAGATCAGAAGCAAGGAAAGTCGCTGAACTTATAGATACCGATATTGGAATGTGGAATGAGGATAGAGTTTGACAAACACTTTGGACTGTTGATATGGAACAAGTCCGACCTGTGCACCTACAGCAAGCGGTTTGTTTACGGTGCGAAGTTGCTATAAGCTTGGGATGGAACAGGAGCGCTTCGCTGCAAGGTTTTGGTGACACAAATGGTTCTGGAATCATATGGAAACACATCTGGACCTTACAAGTCCCGAACAAGGTCAAAAATTTCTTATGAGGGTGGGTTGGAGTATTCTTCCAACTAAACAACAACTTTGTAGACGAAATTTGGCCAATTCAGAGGAGTGTCCCATGTGTCACAAATGGATTGAAGACATACATCATGCACTGGCGACATGTTGTTTTGCAAGCCGAGTGTGGTCCTTCTCCGGATTAAAGGTGGATATTCCATCTCTGCCGTTCACAAACATCAAGTTTTGGATGCACGAGATCTACCAAAACATGGATGCCGAGGATTTTGCACTCTTTTCGGTGATCTGTCGAGCAATCTAGATCAATCGAAATAAAATGATTTTTTCGATCATGTCCCTATCGGCATTGGACGTGGCAGCCTGGGCCAAGAGTTGGCTTATTGAGTTTAAAGGGTGTTTTGTGAGATATGATGAGTCTATGGAGCACTATGAGTGAGATATGGAGTCTGTCTTCTTTTTCCATTTGTTCTTTCCGATTGTAACTAACTTTTGATTTTCTTGATATGCAATAAAATTTACATATTCTCACAAAAAAAAAAACAAAACAAAATAAAACAAAAAGAAAAAACCCTAGCACTGTTCCAGATTGATTGCAACAATGCCATGAACAATAGTAAATATTATCCTCTTTACAAACAAGCAAAATATACACCTTTATGAGTTGCATATTAATTTCCCTTGGTTTAAGGAAGACTATCAAATCTACTTGCCCCGCAATATGAATAGAACATTCAATTTTGAAATCCATTTGGAGTAATTTCTTTCTATTAGCAACGGGATCCCCTATTTCAAATAGTATTTCATCTCCTATTTTATACATTTAAATGCATATAATGTGTATTGCATTTGTTACTAAATATTTTTATAAGAAAATATTTAATACATTGATATGTATTTAAAGGTATAGAATAGGAAATGAAACATCATTTTAGAATAGAGAATCTCATCCCTTAATATTATGAGTGTGCAACACAATAAGTTAGTAAAAGTACTAGGATTCATTACTATTAATGGATAGGATGAATTACAAAAATCACCCTTGAGATTTTGTACAATTATAAGAATTAACCATGAGATTTGACAAATTATAAAAATAATCCCTGACAAAGCAACACCATTAAAATCTAGTGAAAGTTAATGATGTTATCGTATGGACAAAAGATAAATTTCAATATTACCTTTGAAATTTACCCTTTGTACACACGATGACATCATTAATTTCTGCTAAATTATAATAATATCGCTTTGTCAGGGGTGATTTTTGTAATTTATCAAACCTCATGGTTAGTTTTTATAATTACACCAAACCTCAAGAGTGATTTTTGTAATTCACTCTAATGGATATTAATTTTATTGAGTTGGATTGTGTCGGGTTAGGTGTTAGTAAGTGGGGTTCTTCTACAGTCCTTACCTTATTGTATTGGATTGATGTCCTACCCAATTTATTTATTTGACACGTGTTAAGTTTATTTTCATTTAAATTTTAGGGAAAATTATAAATTTTGTCCTATAAGTATGCACTTTTCCGGTTACGGTCCTGTATATTTTTTGTCATTAAAATAAGTCCTATAACTTTCAATTTTTCACACTTTTCATCCAATTTTGGCCGGAACCCTATTTCTGTCACCGGAAATGCTGACATGTCATTGCCGGATTGTGTTACAGAAATAGGGTTCTGACCAAAATCGGACGAAAAGTGCAAAAAATTGAAAGTTATAGGACTTATTTTAATGACCAAAAACATACAAGACCGTAATCAGAAAAGTGCATACTTATAGGACTAAATTTGTAATTTTTCCTAAATTTTATATGATAATTTAAAAGACACAAATACCCTTAATGAAATTATCCTATTTTCCTAATTTTTGAATCATCAATAGAGAAATAAAAGAAAAAAAGAAAAGGAATTGTCAATTGAGAAATAAATCGCGAATTTCCATCGTCAAAGGCTATTTTCGTGATCGTCTGTTCCTTATCGACTCCGCTGGTGCTATTGTTACTGTTTCCTACGCCAATACTACTTGTTCCGCCTTGATAACATTTTTGGAATCATCTTCATCAACAGCCTCGCCTTCCCTTGGTCTCTTTCTGGGAAGCATTTCTTCATAACACATATAGTGTAACAAGCTGCTAAAAACCCGGCGAATTCCCATCAAGATCACCACAGTCAGCACAAAATATATTAAAATTTTCAAAAAATAAAGGTCGAAATAATTCTTCAAATATAAAAACAATTTATCAGAGATCGGCTTTTGTATCACTATTGCAATAACACTGCAAATTATAGAAATAACAACTCTTGTTCCTAGAAATTTTGCAGTAAACCGTGAACCCATTTGCTGATTTGCAAGTGATTGAAGATTAAAAAACAGTAACCGATCCAAAGATAAAAAAATGAAGAAAAGAAAGAATTTACTGATTACAGCTCAAGAGAGGCAGGAATGAAACTGAAACCCGAGAGATGGAATGTTCGAGAGAGGAGGAAAGATGAGAAATGATTCGAGATACAACAGAGTGAAGCTTTATGGGATGACTTCGAAGAGAAGTCCTATGGCATGGGCTGGGGTGGGGGTGCGTGTTCGATGGATTTCAAAGCCTAACAAAGCAAATGTGTTGGGCTTTTGGGCACTTCTCTTCGAATTCCTTAGAAGCACCAAAATCGGGGCGAACACATCGTCGCCGCTGCTGCCGCCTCCTCCTTCTTCCGCCACTCCAACTTCTTCACTGGCCGAAACAAAAAAGAGAGGTTGATTATTTTTTTTTAAATATCGATTATATATTATTATATATTTTCTAATTAATTATAATAACATGATATTTTAGTAATTGTATTAATATAAGTAAAAGAATTATTAATTTAATAATGAAGATAATAAACGGCTCTCATTGATTACATTTAATTAGATGAATGTGATTTTTTTTTAAAAAAATAAATAGGACATCAACCCAATACAAAGCGGAAACATCATAGAAAACCCCCAGTAAGTGATAACTAAAGGTGACATAACTCAACTTATTTTTCTAGACAACCTAAGTCCATCTGCACAAGCCAACATTTTCCTTCGAAAAATGCCCTCTAGCACAATTGAAAATAAGCCTACCCAACTATTTGATCAATCATGACACCCCCTCTATTTGGTCAATTATGCGCGACGCAATTCAAGCCTAATCTGAAGTGTACGTGCCATCCGTGCAGTCTCCCCACAAATGTGTTGTCATTATCAGCTCACACTCCAAAACTATAGCGCATTCATTGCCCAACTCAACACTTTCCAAACTTCAAAACTCGAGGTCTCTGCCCAACTCTTGGAATCACGGCGCTCATCACGCCACATCTATCAACACAAACAGTGGTGATTCCAGAAATGCCAATTAGTGGGGTCAAATATTACTCTTAAAATTGAACTTAAACAAATGCATAGGTAATTAAATTTCACACCTTTAATATAATTTTTTTTTTTTTTGAAGAGAAATGGTTACAACATGCAAACAATACATCAATACATTAATCATAATCAATTATTAGTACAATGAAAAGGAGAATTCTTGACGGCTTATAATACAGTAAAAAAAAAAATATCTTAATAGTCTATCATACAGTCAAAAAAATACTATCTCATACATTGATGATAATCAAACTTATGACCTTTAGGAAAAGGCCTTCATATTGCCACTTGGACGAAGGCTATATCAACTCCTTTAATATAATTAACATTATACAAAAACCTTCATTTTTTACGTAGTTTGAAATTTTTAAAATTTCATAATAATCTAAATGAACTATAAAAACTCTCAAAAAAAAATTGCAAAATATAGAAAACTAATGCACAGTCATAGTTATAATAAAAATTCATGAACATTGCATGATTTTAAAGAAAAATGACTAAATGGTAATATTTTTAACGTAAACAGCACAAGATTTTAAAATTCATAATAAAATTATAGAAAATCGGATTACTTTGATTCATGTGGCTATAAAAATCTTATTATGTTGCTTTTCCAAAAAAAAAAAAAAAAGGGGTAATTTTGCCACTATTAGACAACCAGAAATTTTTAAAATTGGACAAGAAGTTGGGTGGTTGTATTAAGTTGTACCATTAGTAAAGAAAATAGATGAAGAAGAGAAATGGAACCAGGGCTTATAAAAAGAATACAAAAAAGTAAGATCACACAAAAGTTGGGATAAACAAGAACAGGAAAAAGTAAAGTCAAAGAAAAAATGGGGTCATCCACTATTAAATTTAAATATATAAATATACATATATGTATATATTCCTTTTAAAAGTCTTTTGAATGGGGTCTAAGTGACGCCACATTACACAATGTAAAGTCGCCCTTGAGCATGAATGTACAAAAGCACCTAAAACTCCCTTGATCTTGCCCTTGAGCATGAATGTACAAAACTACCTAAAACTCCCTTGATCTCGAACTCAGAATCGCTATCTCAAACTATTGAAACTTCCAAAAACTCAAATACTCTTTTTGATGGTAAAAACTCAAATACGCGGCATAGATATCTCAAATGGTCTAAAACTTCTCAATATATTACAAATGCTAAACATATTTGTTTTAAATTATCTGAAGCTTGTTAAACACAAATTCTTAGCATGATTATCTCATATCATTCGAAGTTTCTTGATTGCAAATGTTCAACATGACTTTCTCAAATGGATATTAATTCAAATTGCATATAACCTAGTAAGTTCAACTAAAAAAATATTTTAATTCAAATTGTATTATAATTGATATAAATATATAGTTCATAGCAATTAGGTCGTACATTCAATAATTTTATTGGGGTCAGTCAAAATTTAATATAAAGAAGAAGAAATATTATTAAAATTAGTCCCTTAGAAATTATATTCTTCTAAAATCAAATTATTATTCCGAGCACAGCATATTTTTTATTTATTTAAATCTTTAACAAAGCGCGAGTTAAAAATTATTTTTTCAAAAAATGTAATCATCATAATATCAAATAATAAATTGGAAAACCAAGACAATAGTCAAAATGAGAAATTAAAAATGAAATCCCACCCGTGCCATCAAAGTTTGTCCGGGATTTTGTCAAGTTAATTATTATGCTCCGAATCTCAAGCCTAACCCACTTGCCTAAGTTTATCATATTTTACAATTATAGCATTTAAAACACTCTAATCAAACCACTTACTTTAATAAATTACACTTTTCTTGATAATAATACAAAACCCACATCTTAAGCAATCCACCGTCGGTACGGCCCTCTCTCTCTCTCTCTCTCTCTCTCGCGGTTCATCTAACTTTACTCTTTCTTGGCCGAAACTTACAGCGCCACCAGCAGTCTGCTTATTCATTGCTAGCTTTGCCGCTCTCATTAGTAAGGGTCTTCACTTTGATTTTATTTGTAAGTTTTGGGACTCTCCGTATGTTGCAAGGTATCCAAGAGGGAAAGGTTATTTCTTGCTGCAATTTCACAACATTTTGATTTTTTCTATTCTTTCGGGGTGCTCTTCCTTTGAAAAGATTAAATCTTGGCGAAAACCCATTTCGAATCTTCATTTTTGTCTTTGTAATAATATTGGTATTTCTGGCTGATTGGATCTGGAGGGGGAAAAAAGTTGAATAGGTTTGAAATTTGAATGGAGTACTTCCTTTAGTATTTACCTTCCGATTATTCACTTTCAACTTGTTAATTGTTGGTTTAGCTTCTTTGGTTTTGCCCTTCATCATTTATGGTTCTTTAAGAAACCTATTTGTCACCCTTTGCACATAAAGGGGGGGCCCTGAAGGAAAAGCTCTTTCTTTTGTCGGTGGAGATTTGGGAATCTTGTTGTTGGGCCTCTATTTCAATATCCTGTTTAGCATTTTTCAGTGGAGAAACCCTGCTTTGAGTTGCAGAGTGTAGTTATTTCAAGAACAATTTAAGGCTCTCATTCAAAAGTTAGGCTCGAGCAATGAGCATTAGGAAACATGTTAATTCTCATTCAGGAAGGATGTTTAGTGACAGAAAATGGAAAATACCATTCTTTGTGAGTTTGCTCGTGTCGATCACTCTATGCACTGCGACCGTATTTGGATTATACTTTTCACCGTATGGCCGAGATCAATCGCAATTGGAAATTATGTCGTTTGATGATTCTGAGGAGTCAGATGGGTATTTTATAGAATCTGATGTAAGGAAATCGTTTGAATCGAGCGAGGCCTCAGAAATGGAGCCACCAAGACTTGCTTATCTAATTTCAGGAACAAAAGGTGATAGCCAGAGGATGATTAGGACGTTGCAAGCGGTATATCATCCTAGAAATCAGTACATTCTCCACATGGATCTTGAGGCTCCACCAAGGGAGAGGTTAAATTTGACAATGTCCATGAAGAATGACCCGACATTTAGCGAGGTGGAAAATGTGCGTGTAATGGCTCAATCCAATTTGGTGACATACAAAGGTCCTACCATGATTGCTTGTACCCTCCAAGCAATAGCAATTTTGCTAAAAGAGAGCTCGAATTGGGATTGGTTTATTAATCTAAGTGCTTCTGATTATCCTCTTATGACTCAAGATGGTAATTTTCTGATTCCTATATGCATAAATTGTCTGAAATTTCATCTGTTATCATATTCTGCTATTGCAATCTATATGTTCATATCTTTTCAAAAAAGTTCTTACCTGGAAGATTCTAGTCTTGTATAGTGTTATAATATGCCTTCTCTATACTTCTTATTGGCACAACTAGCATGACAGATATGTTTTATGTGTTTTAATAGCTATTGACTTCCTCTTGTATGCGAAATTGGTATTAGAGCAAGCATAGTGGCTGTAGTGTATAAAGCGAGATGACAGTAGGATTATGAATATTCTTTTTTCAAATATAGTTGCCAAGTTTGCAGAAACAGTTCTTTTGGATTTCTAACCGATTCAAGTTTCAAATCTTGAGTGTAGTATTATGTGTAAGTTGAGTCTTTGGTCTCCTGACAGCATTAGATACATTCTGTGGGAAAGCAACAAAACCTGCATCCCAGAAGAGAGATGATACTATGCTAAAGCCTTCTGTATTTTAGTCCTGTGGATTTAGTTTGGCTATCTGTGGATATTGCCCCCAAAGAACTGGGAAAGATTTCAGGTTTCAGGATCTGGGTAGAATTGAATACAGAGGAAATTTTGAGACCATTCTCGGTTTTCGGATTGCATTGGATTAGTCATTGGAGTGAAATTTTGTCTCTTGTAATTTAGTTGATGATTTGCCTCCTTTTAAATGTTTGATCCAAATATTGTGATCTTATGAAGACCATAACCCTGTAAGCTATTTCAGTCTCATGGTATATTTTCTTTAGTAGTTGGAATTGCATTCTCTAAGGTAAAGAAAATTTCAAAAAAAAAAAAAAAAAAAGGAAAGGTCATCTGCAATTGCCTAACTTACTTTTTTCTTTAAAATTGCTTTCCTTTTCAAGAATTCTCCCCCTAATGAGGATATACACGTATGCATACCAAGAACAAACATAAGTATCAGACTCTCATTATGTAGTAGACAACATTCTGTAACTAGTTTCTTGTAATCAGTTGTATTGATGAATATTTTTCTATTTCACAAGCAATAGCACAATTAATGATATATTTTCCTGAGGCAGTTGTTGTTATCTGCGTTTTAAGTTTTTCCAGCATTGTTATATCAGACAATGAACCTTTTTTTTTTTCTTTTTGCAGATCTTCTTTACATTTTTTCAAATTTGTCCCGAAATCTCAACTTTATCGAGCATACACAGATATATGGATGGAAGCTGTACGTACCTAGACATTCAATGAAAGGCTGTAGTATAGTTGTTACTCTCTATAAATATTTCATGTTTCAACTTTGATTTTATTAATTGTTTCAGGAACCAGAGAGCAAAGCCTATCATAATCGATCCAGGTCTCTATTTGTCCAAAAAATCTGATATTGCCTGGACGACTCAGCGCCGCTCTCTGCCAACATCTTTTAAGTTGTTTACTGGTGAGTTTCTCTCATCCCCGTTAGACAAGGTTTGGTCAATAGGGAAACTGTTTGGTAATGCTTTTGTAGATTCTAGTCATCTCAAGAACTCAACATCATTTGACTACGCCAAACAATTGCACAATTTGTGCAGATAGGCATTAGGGACGGTGAATGCAAGATGACGAGAGTCTCTGTACACTGATTGTAAATCGCATTGAATGTTACCTTGTAATGTTATTGCTATGTGTAAAATTTCTTATCTAGATCACAATTTTAAGCTAACTATACCTGGCAAAAAGTGTGATTTGATGGTTCTTTAGACAGTGTCGGATGTTGAGGCAAAGTAGTTCTAGCAATATAATTAGGGTAAAAAAAGCTTCATCATCCAAACCATGGACAATTCTGCGCATTGCTCCACTGTACACACACACACACAAGCACACATATTTATGTTTTCGTTATTCTGCTGTGATTATTCTATATATCATGTTACTAATTTTATGGGTATCTTCGTCCACTTGCGGTTTGTTATTATCATCATTTAACTGTTTCTCTGATATCAAAATTGAATAACTCATCACGAGACTGTCTCATCTCATATCATTGCTTTCTTTTACTCGTTAAGCGACAAAGTACCCACACTTATCTGGGAGTGGATGAAAATACACTTAAAATAGCCATGCACCTGGACATGGTCACGGCAAAATATTCTGCCTAAAATATTCAAAGATTGTAAAGTGTATAAATCTTCTAGGATGATAAATTGTGACCCAAGAAAATGTTCAGTATGTAATATGTAAAAAAGCCAGTAGTTGGGATGGTAAAGTAATTTTTTTCTCCGATAAATCATATTACCTAAGTAAAGGAAGTTCTCTCCTATGCAATATAAGTACAATCTGCAATATTTTATATCTAACAGACTAATGCTGGAACAAAGGAGGTATGAAGTATGATTCTTTTAATTTTAATCACCTGATAGAGTTTCCATAGCAGTGTTTACCAACTTATTGCACAAATGCCAATTGATAATTTACTATGTGTTAAATTATTTCTTGTGAATCAGGTCTAAATTGTACTCTCTCTTCTTTCACAGGCTCGGCCTGGGTTATTCTAACCCGTTCTTTTGTGGAATATTGCATATGGGGGTGGGACAACCTTCCCCGGACAATCCTCATGTATTACACGAACTTCGTCTCATCTCCCGAAGGCTATTTTCACACAGTTATTTGCAACACTGAAAAGTTTCGACACACTGCTGTAAGTCACGATCTTCATTACATCGCTTGGGACACTCCCCCAAAGCAACACCCAAGATCACTAGCAATGAAGGACTTTGGCAAAATGGTAAACAGCAGCGCCCCTTTCGCTCGCAAGTTCCACAAAGATGATCCCGTTTTGGATAAGATTGATAAAGAGTTACTTGGCCGGACAAACCGTTTCGCTCCAGGAGCATGGTGTGTTGGAAGCTCGGAAGGTGGGGTTGATCCATGCTCATTGCGTGGTGATGATTCAGTGTTTAGGCCTGGTCCGGGCGCGGACAGGTTACTAGAGCTTATGAAGAAATTGTTGTCTGATGATGTTCTTAGTAAGCAGTGTTCATGAGAAGCCGTTTGCAAATTTTGAAAGGAAGGGGTGTTCTCTCACTGGGGAAGTTAAAATGTACATTAATGTGTTAACTGTTAATAGCGACATGTAAAATATAGAATTTTGTTTCCTTATCTAAGAAATTGATTTTCTTGCTATGAGTTTTGGTTTTAGCATATGTGAATTATTTTAGCCTGACCTTGGTCATATTGCTGGTATTTTGTTGTTTTGCTGGAAGAATATAGGCTGTATAGCTGAAAGGGATAATTACCTCAAAGCCCCAAACTTTGGCCTTATTATAGAAGTAAATCTATAGTTTGAGAAATTACAATTATACCCCATGTTGCAATTTTTAGATTTTCAAAGGTTTAACTGTAATATTATACGGATACTGTTGAAGTTTTTCCTATAATTGAATATAATAGACGTGTTATTGTAATTATTCATACTATGTCGGGTGTTTTTGTGTCTAATTATCGGCCATGCCAAAGCGTCGGTTAGAGCTGTTATTGTAATGAACCCATCTAACAGAACCTATTAGGATCACTTGCTACTTGAAGGATAATTGTTACTTGCTTCCTTAATCTTACATGGCAAGTTCTACAACCATTTTTGCATCATCAGATTACAGTTTATTGTTTGTGGTCTTTCCTTGTACTCTTGAAAAACTGTAATAAATTCCGTTATACATCATGGGATGTCGTTGATGTGGGATAATTTGGATATCGACCCCATAAAGTATCGACCCCACAATGAATCGACCTCATGACTTCGAGATTGGCCTCCTCCTATGCTCGACCCCACAAAGTATCGACCCAAAATATCGACCTCACGAAGGATACATGAGGTCAAAACACGACCTCGTGAAGGCTCCTGAGGTCAAATCGCTGTGTTCGACCTCCACGAAGGGCTTTTGAGTTCAAACTCTATGCTCGACCTCAACATCTACAACAAAGCCTGTTTCTGAAAGTTAGACGACTATTTGGTTCCTCGATCATTGGATCCGACCTCTCTAGTC
>JACFYI010003717.1:233243-248959 GCA_014898755.1 Handroanthus guayacan
CCCAACCCCATTAATTGTTTTACCATGTAGTCTATGTCTTTGCCATTAATTTCGTACGCTTTGATTTCACATGAGCTCTTGAAAGAAGGAAAATAGTCTCTATTGACTAACACATTTGATCTAGTTAATATTCTCATACTACCTTTTTTACCTTATGGTCGTACACAAACCGACATGCACATATACATTTGTGTTTCTGTGTATCTTCATTTGTCACTAAACAATTAACATCGTAAACATGATATTATAGTCTTTTCGATCTCTTATTTATATAATTGTTGAGTGATTCTTATTTAATCATACTTAACAAGCAAAAATGACATACGTGGAATACAATAAGTTATGATGACATGTGAAATCTATAAAGTAGCTAGTGTCCATTTACGTATATAGAGTCACTTCCTTGATAATATCTATTAATAACAAAATCCTTGAACACAAATATTTTTCATAAATTGATTACTATTTTCATCTGAGTTCATAGAATTATCCGAAAAGCTGTACTTTTGTATACTTTTCTACCAAAATTAATTCTTTGATCAGTTCTTAGTTTCACAATCGTAGAATTATTATTTCACATTAATAAAATTTATGATACTTTGGATATCTATAGTGTTTGCTGATGATGAAGGATGTCCATATTCCTCCACTGAGTTATCTGCAGCATTTAAAGATTGAAACAAGGGGACAAGTAAAATGCCTCTTAGATATTTTACGTTGTGCACTTAGCATTTCAGTCTGCCACAATGCATTATCTATGGATGTGGGCTTGTTTTCCATGACCTTGCAGGTATTATATTCAAGATAATAAGTATTTATGATTCTGTTATTAAAATTTTTTGTATGTCATTCTTGAACTTATAATTGTTAAATTTCACTCAATGAAACTCTAACAAGAGGGTGTTTGGGTAAACTTAATATAATTATGAGTTGTTTTTAGAGCTTACAAGATATTAGATTTTATTTAAACATAAGTTTTCAAAGTATGATAAAATAAAATGTTAGAGTTTATAAAATCTTGTTAATGGTAATTTTGTAATATGGACGACATCTTATAAGCTCCAATGTTGAAACATCAGCTTATAAGATGTTAGATAAAGCTTTTCAACAATAGATCTTATTAACGCACAAAATTAAATTTAAGGCTTATAAGGCCTTCTAAAAATAAGTAATAATTTCTTATAACTTATTCTTAAAATCTTAATATGCGCCTTCAATTTTAATTGATATTAATTACAAAATAGTGCCATTAATACTAATATCTTGTAAGCTCTAAGTTTTTATTTTATCCAAACACTTCAATAACTTGTTTTCAACTAAGATCTAACAGTTTATAAGCTCCAAAAACATCTTATAGAATATAGGATATTATGAGATGTTTCAAATAATTTTAGCCGAACACCCTCTAAGTCAAACATGCATTAATTAATAGCTTATAAACTGAAGTTCTTGTCATTATTATTTCACAAACTCGTATTGGACTTCATTGTACACTACAGTTTCAGGAAATTGACAAAGAAGAAACATGTTTAAGGAAGATGAACAATCATGCCTGTATAGGGGAACACTTGGTGGGGGTCGAGATCAGAAACTTCCAAGGCGGTGATGAAGAAGTGGAACTGGCAGGATTTTTTATTCGAAATGCGAAGCAAATGAAACACATGACAATATGGACAACACAAAATTGCCTTAATGCATTTCATTGGATGCATCGTCTTCCATGTCTTGTCCAACACTTCGACATTGTAAGCCAGGGAAGTTACACACTATTTTCCAGAAGAGCAGTTTGAACTTTTCTCCAAATATGTTAACAATGTCTGAAATTGATCTTATTGTTCGGGACCTTACATAATGTTTTCTTATTAAGACATCTGCTGTATTGTGATTGTTGTGACTGTCATTATATTTGAATGCATGGTTTGAAATATTTTGCAACTTGCTGCATTTCTCCTTCGTTATTTTTCTTTTAAATGATTAATTTGATGAAAGATTAAGAATATACATTAGTTCTTGCTATATTGAATTATTTCAAGAGAGATAGATACGTATCTTTGTTAGTTTGTGAATATATCGACATTTTGGAAAAATTGCATTTTTAGTCCCACAGGATTGGGTGATTAGCATTTTTAGTCCCATACTTTTTAAATTCATAAATTGAGTCCCAAGTTTTTAAAAATGTTGCAACATTAGTCCCAAGATCACATTTCCGTCCAAAAATTAACGCAACACGTGCCAAGCACGTGCCTTTTGGACGGCCACTCGCTGCACACGCGCCTATTCCGTTAATTTTTTCATAGAATTTTGGTTTTGGGACTAACGTTGCAATATTTTTAAAAACTTGGAACCAAATTTGCGAATTTAAAAAACATGTAACTAAAAATGCTGACCCGTCTGTCTTGCGGGACTAAAAATGCAATTTTGCCCAACATTTTAGAGAATGCGCCGATATATTAATTGTTCAAGATCATTGACTCTTTTCATATGAGATAATATTATTTCATTAAAAAAAATATCAAATTTAACAAGGTCGACGAAAGGATTCATATATGTCTTAACACTTACTTAATTATTTTTCTAGAAAAGCATCAGTTAGTTTAATTAGGATAACGCATATTTCTTGCAAAGACTTAATTGTTCTATTAATAGTTCAAGGTGGGATTCAAAATCCAGTATATCCTTGGTTTCATAATTTCGAAGCAAGTTTTTATAGACATATATATATATATACACACACACACACACATTTATAGGTTTTTATAAACTTTTCCAACAAATCAATGTCAAATCACTAAATTCAAATTAAAAAAAAAAAGAAAAACCATAAATTATTTACATTTAAATAGTTTCCTCTTTCGACCATTTGCTTTACACTTAAAAAAGAAAAAAGAAAAAAAGGTAATCTCACCAAAAAAAATTGCATAGGGTTTTTTCTTCACACAAATGATTGAAAATGATTTAAAGAGAAAATTGTGTGTGTCCCTATAATTTTCCCCCTAATCAATAGCTTGATAGCCACGTGCTAAGTACGTCATTTTTGCTGTTTAATTATAATATCAATAGAGGGATATGAAAGTATCAAAAGTGAAACAAAATGGATGTTGTTGTCCTAAAACAAGAAAATTGAAATTATTGATACAAAAAGTGTACTCTGTCTTACGAGACCATAAGTAATATTTACCTGTAGAGGGATTGCTAAATTATATGCTATAATCAATTTTATGAGACTTAATCCTGCAAATAAATATGAAAAATTTATTATTTTGAAAATCTAAGAGTTATGCTCTTTTAAATCCTTGTTTCCAAGCACAAACCGGCATTGGCACCAAGCAACTAGTAGCATTCACAATGAGGGTTCTACTGAAATGCCCACAAACCCCTGGAAAGACAGTGCGTCATCTACCATGGGATCATACTCTTCAAACTATCTCCGCTTGCTTTCTTACACTAAACTCCTCACGTCTCTCGTCAACAATGGCCGTCACCACCAGGCCCTTTCTCTCTTTCAACAAATTCATTCTTCTCTTTCCCATTCCTTAGACCCCTTCATTTTCCCTCTTGCCCTCAAGTCTTCTTCTTTCCTCTGCTTCCCACAGCTTGGTGCCTCAATCCACGCACTCGCTATAAAGTTTTCTTTCATCACAAACCCATTTGTCGCCTGCGGTCTTGTTGATTTGTATGGGAAGTGTGTTTCCATTCATGCAGCTCGCCAACTATTTGATGAAATTCCGGTGAGAAATGTTGTCGTTTGGAATTCAATGATTTCTTTGTATGCCCATTCGAAGGATATGCAGAGCGCCTTGAAACTATTCGATGAAATGAATTTCCCACCCAATGCATCTACCTTCAATACGATTATCACAAGTTTCGTTGAATCAGGAGACAAGGTTCTTGATGCGTTCACTTTCTATAGAAAAATGCAACAGATGAATATAGAGCCAAATTTAATTACTGTGCTGGGATTGTTACGTGCTTGTGTGGGTGTTGCAGCATTGCATTTGATCAAAGAGATACATGGTTTTTCAATGAGAAATGATATTTATCCAAACTTACATTTGAGGAGTGCGCTAGTGGAGGCATATGGGCGCTGCGGATGTCTTGATAAAGCACGTTCTGTGTTTGAAAGCATGCAAGAAAAAGACGTAGTTGCATGGAGCAGCCTTATATCAGCCTATGCACTACACGGACAAGCAAAAATGGCACTTGAGACCTTTCGACAAATGGAAGCAGCAAATGTAAAGGCTGATGAAATCACCTTTCTTGGAGTGCTGACGGCTTGTAGTCATGCGGGGCTAGCTGATGAGGCAAGGATGTATTTTGCTCGGATGCATGATTATTATGGTGTGGAACCAAACAGTGATCACTATGCATGTCTAGTGGATGTTCTGAGCAGGAGTGGGAGATTGCACGAGGCATATGAAATTTTAAAACGAATGTCAACTAAAGCAACTGCCAAAGCTTGGGGAGCACTTCTTGGTGCTTGTCGAACATATGGAGAATTGGAGTTAGCAGAGATTTCTGGGAGGGCCTTGCTAGAAATAGAACCACACAATCCAGCTAATTATGTGTTGTTGGTAAGAATATATGGGAGCCGGGGGCAATACAAGGAAGCAAAAAGGCTGAGAAAAGAAATGGAAGAGAGAGGGATTAAAGTCTCACCTGGTAGTAGCTGGGTTGTGTAACAAGGCTGACATGGAATACGATTTATTCGACGACATCAATTCTTTGCACAATGCTCCATAACAAAAATCAAAGAAAAAAAGTAAGTTTAATTGGTTTGAAACACTAAGGAAGTCCAGAAAAACTAATCACTTTGCTATGGTAGTTATGCATCTTGTATCATCAATCATGCTGGTTGTATTATGAAGTAATTGATTATTCAACACATTCATGAGTGGTTGTCCACTTGATTGGAGAGTTGAAACCTGTGTTTTTGTAAAGTTGGTTGTCCTCTACTTTTTCATGTATGTCGAAGTGAAAATTAATTTGGTGTGAAAGGAAGAAGGGTGAATTTCTCCTTCCGTTTTGGCACAAGGAATATTTGTAACACACTTCTTCCGGTGTTATTCTATTTATTTGACTTTAGGATGTGTTTTATCTTATTGTTGCAAAAGGGTCATATTTTTGCATCATTAAAAATTCATATTTCCTCACTTAAAAAAAATGAATTTGCTCGAATAATATGTTATATGTGCGAGAATCGCATGTAACTATCTTTATTAATTGGGAAAGTTGCGCGGATGAAGTAATACTTGGAACGCCAATTTCATTAATTCATTAGTTCAGAGATTATCATAATTTTTCATCTTTTTATTTTCATATTTTTATAAGATCAAGGGTATTTTAAAGGGGAAAAAAACATGAAAACATACTATTGAAAATAATTATCTCTCACACTTAATGTATAGTATAGATGAAATATGATCAAATAACATAGAATATTGGAATTACAGATGATGTGGAAGTAACATTGTACACGCGTGAAAATTGCGTGTCACAATTGTTAATATACATTCAAATAAATCCAATCCATCTAATAAAAAAATATAAATTTGAGTAATACTAGTCACATAAATAAGATACGTAAATATTCACCATTAAATAATAAAATTAAAAATTGAAGTACATTTGAATATGGAACGATTTTTAAAATAAAAATGTACGAAATATTTCAAAAAGTAATTTCTAAAAGAGTTGTAGATTTTTTAAGTTTTTATTTGTTTTTTTTTTCTTTTTTCTTTTTTTCGAGAGAGAGGGGATTTTTTTAAGTGAAAACTGTAATAAGGTTATCCTTCATGATTTCATACCCTTTCCGTTCGTTCCCCCAAAACTTGGCTCCTTTCACTGGCATTTTCAATTGTCAATGGCTGAATTCTGACCTCTGTGAACTCCAAAATCCCTTTAATCATGTCGATGGCACTCTCATCTCTCCACTCTAAAACCCCCGTGAAATTCTTCTCGGAAAAAATTTCCCGGCGAGTTCATCACTGTAACCCTTCATTTCCATTCAGCTCTCCATTAACCGCGGAGGCAAAGCCTTTAAACCAACTCCAGAGTACACACAAGTTTTACGGGCCATTCAAGAAAACTTTTAATGGGTTCTCAGTAAAATCTCGTGAGCTTATTGTAAAAGCACAAGACGAAAGTGGATTAACTGAAGAACAAGAAAAAAACTATCGAGAGGCTCGCGCGCAGAGCAGCCTGCCTCAAATATTTAGACCTTTGATGAAAGAAGTTCCTGAAAAGCCTGTTAGGTGGCCTTGGTTCCTTGGTAAGCCATTTCTTATTTGTTTTGTGTAAGTTTTTAAGTACTGTTTTACAGTTATTAATGCATCATTGATTTGCAAGTTGATTTTACAGTTCCTTGGTTCTTGTTCTTTTCTTTTATTCTGAAGTTTGGAACTGGAATTGAAGTATGTGTGTGGGTCTTTCTGTTGTGTAATTTCTGATTCTATTCACATGCGGTTTGTTGTACTAACAAATGTAATATCGTGGGCTCGTTTAATTTATTCCTTGCAATAGAAAATTGCATTTTGTTTTTCTTCTTTCTTTTACCAATCTAAACATAAAAAATTAACTGTGGATTTCAATGGAGAAAAATTATCGGTAATCAATAATGTTATTGACTATTCAAAACTTGCAGTTTCTGGAATTTCCAAGTATGAATTAGCAGAGAAGATAAGGAATGCTATCATTATCATGTCGTTCGACATTTGGCAATACCGTTTTAAGTATTTTGATATTAATCCTTGTATAAGCTAACATTAATCACATGCCAGGGGATAGAAAATAATCATTCTCTAAATTATTCCACTTCTAGTTAGAAATGTATATGTTCAAATTACTGAGGGAATGAAGGAAAATATATGTGGATGCAGGATGGAAAACATAAATTTTCTATCAGGGTGCCGACGAAAGAAGTTAGGCATATTGGTGAAGGGAATCAGAATGAGAAAAATCTTTAACAGGGAGAGAAGTGGTGGGATAAGTGTTATGGGTTTTAACTTTTAAATTATTGATTCATCTGTGAATATAACAAGTGATGAAGAGGTTAAACCTCAGTGGTCTACTCATTCATTTTTTCAAGCAATCAAATAGGCTTTAGAAGAAGCTGTTTAGAAATCACTTCAAGTAAGCAAAATGGATTTGTTCCCATAAAAACATGTCCTGCAGCCTTTAGCTGCTTAGCTGAATCAGTGTCTCTCGAGTGATATGTGTGAAGGATGTTGGAGTGTTGCTGCAGAAGGCCTAGACCATAGAAAAGTGGCAAACAATTGAAGCCAGACAAAAAAGCTCTTCATGGAAACCTTTCTGTGGTCCAAGTCTTTCAAACAATTGAAGCTAGACAAAAAAGCTCTCCATGGAAGCCTTTCCTTGGTCCAAGTCTTTCCAAATCACTGTTAACACTTCTTTTTACATACGTACGCTTGAGGGAGACTGACTTAACTAAGCTGCAAGGGGTGGTTAAAGCATTGGCTATTTGTTGGAGACACATAGGGATTTTCCACATGACTGTCAAATGTCGGTTTCTGAAGCTCACAGTCCAAAGTTAATGTGAAACTTGCTAATTGAGAAGGTGATGTGAAGAAACACCTGAATCAATTTCAACGTTGCTTCTGCATTTCTCCTCATGAAATTTTCACTTTTGAGGTTACACTTGATCATCCTACTAGTTGCTCTATACAAGCATGTTTTGCAGAAATCCAGCTGTTTTGTTCATTCAAATTAGTGGATTTTGAATAATTTAGTTGCATTTGTAAGCCTCCCCATTACAGAACTCCCTGTGGTAACTCATCTGCACTTTTATGAGCTTGCAAATTGACTTCTGAATTGTTTTCGACTTCTGTATTGTTTTCTCCACTACTTTTTGTTCCTCATAAGATGTTGCATAGTAGAATGAAGATTCTTCAAACATTTTCATTTATTCTTTTTCATTTTATGATTGTTTAGCGAGGAAACCCATTGCAACTCTGCCCTTCCGGTAAATCACTTCTGCTATGAATTGAAACTGGCAGACCCTTGAATCAGTAATCAGTACAGGCAATTTATATACTTCTTAGGTTTTTCAATCATTATGCATATCATATTTATCAAACCCCCCCCCCCCCCAAAAAAAAAAGAAAAAAGAAAATCGAGATATCACTATGCATAACATTCTGATTGAACCTCCCTAATTTGCTGCTTCCAAGAATTGTGGGGCTCAATCATTGCGCAAAACATTGTGCAAATCCTCCACCGCCATCCACTCCTGCTGCCACCTACACTCCGTGCCTCGCTGCACCCCCCAAAATAACCCACCTCTCAAAACCCTCCGCCAGCAACCTAATACTTGAACTCGATACCTCCCACCCTTCTCATGACAATGTGTGTGCACGTCTGTCTGTCAAATGTCATGTATGTGTGTTTGTGTATGCTAGGAGAGAGGAGAGAAGAGAAAGGAAGTTGGGGGCGGGGGTTACATTTGAAATTGAGAGTTAGTTTTAGTCCACACAGTGTTGTATATATTTGACTGATTTCATTTTTCTTACAATTTTTCAAGGGAGTAATAGAGTCATTTTGGTCTTTCTGGTCGCTTTGAGACTCTTATGGGGATAACAGTGTAATGTTCCACAAAACAAGAGAATTTTGGTATGTTGACATTGTGCTAAGTTGAGCTGAAAGTTCACGGTGGGACAAGGTGCTTTGGTTTTTATCTTGAGTGCTTAATCTGACTTTTTTAGTTTCAGCATGAGTGTGGGCATAAACGCAGCTTCAGCTAATTGAAACCAATACATAAATCCCTATTAACAAATGTTTAGGCATTAAGTTTGTTGTATCCCATTCAAGTGAATGTCAGAAATGGAAACCTCTAATTCTTGGAGATTTCGACATGCATCCTGTAATTTTTCCTCAATTACTATACCAAGACAACTGACACTTTTGGACTTTGCCTTCACGAAAATACTTCTCATTCACATGCTAGATCTGTGTGTATTTCTTGATTGTTCTCATTCTATTGTAAAAGAAACATCCCAAATTCTAAATCCTTTGAGACTCTCTGCAGTGCTGGCATTCATGCTCTATGCCTGGAGAACCGTCTTATGGGAACTTAAGAACTGGAGAAATACTCTTGGACACATCGGCTGGTTCTTCGGATACATCTCTAAATTTGTATTGGCTCTTATATTCCGTTTCATAGGTGATCCAATCACCTCTTTAATACATGGAGTTGAGACAACATTCTACACCATTCGATCTTTCTACTCCGGTATAGTTGCATATGCTCCAATTCCAGAGTTGACAGAGATAATCATTCTCACATCTGCCATACTTGCTGTTGCTGAAGCAGCTGTTCCAGATTCTGCGAACAGCCAGCCATATCTACTCACGGTGGCTGGTTTAATCGGCTTTGCTGCCGTAAGAAGCTACATCTCGGAGCTCTTTTTCTGGACGTTACTTTTAGGTTTGTTTGGTTTCGCGAGGTTAGTGAAGAAGAGAGACTATGTATCGTCTGCCTTGCCTGTTGCTGCTGTTTTAGTTGCTGTGGGAGAGCCTTGGGTTAGAGTAATAGTGACAGCGTTGTATTTGACGCTGGCTATGACGCAACATTATTATAAGCCTGTGGATTCAAAAGAAGATGAAGAAGATGGGGGAGGAATAAAGAGGGTGCCGGTTCCCCTGTTATGTGCTGCATTGGTAATTGGCATCCGCGTTGCTGCTAAATGGGCTGGCTACCGTCATTTGACATGGATGGTTGTTTAGTTCATCTTTGTTAACATGTCCTACATATACTCTTTATGTAGCAGTTGCATCTTCTAGATTCTCATGCTCTTTATGTTTGAAGTTTGGACAGTTAACGTCAAGATGACAGTTTTGGCATTCAGGGAGTCCTCTTATGTTTCATTTTTGTTCACGTAGTAAAGTGCAAGATGTTAAATGATTTGAGAGGGCTGCACGCCTGCACCTACTCCCAGTGCCTTATTAGCAAATTCTAATATAATGACTTAAGTACATTTAGAAAAAAAATTTTCCCCGCTCTTTTTGATAAGTAAATACATAAACTTAATACTCTAATCGGGATATCTGGAATTGATTTTGGATTCTAATTTTAATCATAGCATAATATTGGAATCTTGGATGGAAATCCGGGTCTGGTCCAACCAGAGTTGGTTACCGAATTAACTTTTACTCCACTGATCTGAAAATGTAAATAGATACAATTATCGGGTTGGGCGATCAAATCAATTGAATAAAATTTGATAAGATTTGTTTCAGTTAGATTCGGTTCAGTTTTAAAATTTGCTTCCCTTAGGTTCGGTTCAATTTTTGAAAATTCACGTAGTAAAGTTGAACTCAAACTGAACTGAACTGATCCGATTCGATCAGTTCGGACACGAATTTTTCCAAACCAGTTCCACCATCGCGGCCCGCGAATACTCCTAGGTCCAACGTCGATCTAACTTTTGCCCATTTGGACTCACTCATTGAGTTACTGTGTCCTTGCATGGTGCTATGAAAAGCACAATAAAAATATAAGGTGTATTGAAAGAGCTTTTTGTTTTATAAATAATTAAAAAAATATATATCGAAATTAAAAGTATTTGAGACCAAAAGTTAAATGTACTAAAATGATAACAAAAATTGGATGAGGTTTGCTAACTTTTAGTTATTTCATTTTTTCTTTTTTTTTCATAGAGTCAAAATCATAAGCACAAACTTCCTACTTCCAAACACTTAAAAATAAAATAAAATACAATACAATAAAAATGTCCATAGAAGTACTTTTTTTTCAAATTATTGCTAGAGGTTGATTCGCACCCAGTAGATATCGAAATGTTATTGAATCAAGTATTTATCACCCGATTAAGAATTCAAGGTATTTTTTGAAAAAAAAAAAAATCGATAAGAGGGGCATTAGGGTGAAAATTTTCGGTTTTCCCCTTTTTTTTTTTTTTTTTTATTCCCCCAATTTTTGGATAAGAGAGACATTAGGGTGAATATTTCCGGGGGAGAGGCGGATGGGTTTTTTAATTGACTAGTAACCCGGTATGCAAAATGGGAGACCTAGGGTTTCTCTCACACGATAATTCTCTATAAAACCCCAGACCCATTAGCCCACTTCAAAGCAGCAGCCAGTTCCTCTAGATCTCGAGCCCTAACTCAGTACCAAACCTCCGTTCGATATACCCGTAAACTCAAATGCCTATTCGCTTTTTCGTTAGCGTTTTTGGATCAATCGAAATCTTCCTGATGAAATCTCCCATTTTTTTCTGTCTAAATTTGTGTATTTGTTGTGTTTGTGTGTGCGTTAATTGCACGTAGCTACCCCGGGCTCCTCTGACGATTCACAGATGAAGAAAGAAGCCCCAATGCTTGTGCTAAACAGCGCCGTTTAGTGTTGCAGATTCGTCGCTTTGTACCTTCATTCTCACGACTGATCTGTGTCAAAACAACGGCTACATCTTTTCCATGACCATGGTCTACTTAATTTTTTTCTTTTTTTATTTTGCTTATTAACCATAACCGTTTTTTCTTTCTTTCACAAATTATACAAAAAGGAAAAATTTCTGTTCATGGAGTCAAAAATTTAATCGTTCTCACGAGGGGGCTCTGATTTTTTTCCCATTGGTTTACCTTTAAATTTACCTGCCATGTGTGATAATCTGAACTTCAAGTTTAGGTTTTTCTTTTCTCTACGATTTTAATTTTGGCTATGATTAGTTCATTACCCGCGCTTCTGAGGTTGCTTGCAATTTATGAAGCATAAGTCAAAGCAATGGTTGAATTTCTTGATATGAGCCATTAATTATATTTTGCCATTTTTTGAGTTTTTTTGTCCATTTTACTAGCTGAGGATTATAATTTTATTTCAATGGCGGTGATGATTGTTTTACAGCTTAATTATGCCAGTTCTGCTTCAGAAAATTCTTGATTGATAAGCTGTTTGATACCTCTGAGCCTGTCAACTTTCATGTTATTTGGTTTTTCCTTATGTTAGAACTAGTTTGCTACTTAATTGAAGGGTGGCTGACACCAAGTCCCTCTTTCTCAGGGAGAACCTACTCGGGTTTGTCGCATCATACCATGAAATCACTGGAAATATCTAAGACTATATATAATACACATTTTTCTTTGCACTGGGTCAAAGATAAATAGCTATATCTATGTAGTGTATTTGGATAAATGCAGCCCTGCTAATGGCGTTTGCTGGATGGTATTGATGAATAGTTATATGTAGTGTGGTCTATTTGGGTATATGCAACTCTGCCAATGATGTTTGTTGGATAGTAAATGAGTTGTGGTGAAACCAAGTCCCTGCATTTGCAGGGGGAACCCCTTGGTGAATCCACACTACAAATGATAAAAAACCATTTACTGAGGCAGAAAGTATAAATTAATTTTGGGTATACAACCTTTCTTTCCGGGTTTATTTTATTTTATTTTATTTTATTTTTTTGTTTCATTTTTATTTGTACTGAATCGAGGATATATAGTATCTAGTGTAGAGTGTTTGGATATGTGCAATCCTCCCAATGATGTTTCTTGGATAGTAAATGAGTTGTGGTGCAGCCAAGTCCCTGCTTTTGCAGGGGGAACCCCTTGGTGAATCCATATTACAAATGATCAAAATCCAATTACTGAGGCAGAAAGTATAAATCGATTTCGGGAGTAGAACCTTTTGGCTCTGCGTTTATTTTGTTTTATTTTTCGGTGGGTGGATGAGGATTTTTTGACATAATATTGGGATTGCTATTATTTGTTTGTGTTTTGAGTTTTAACTATACTCTTGCTCATAAGAGAAATATTGGGCTTAGGGTCTGAAAAACTCGCATATTAATGTGTTGTCTATCAGCTTCGTCTCTTGAAATTTCTCACGAGATTGGAGTTAAATAACAGCACTACATTTTGATCACAAGAGACTCGCTCTCTCTCCTTTATTTTTTTGTGCATTTCTCAGAGTATTGCTGCGCAAGATTTCTTCTATCTTGCTGTGTTTATAGTTTGCATATTGATAAAACAAATTGTTAGGGAGAGAATATAGCCACGCCCAGCTAATTGAACAAAAGTTTATCTGCGAGTCGCAACAAGTGAAACGAAAGTCTCTGTCGTACTGTTAACGAGTTCGATAACTTGCAAAAAAAAAACAACATTAGTTGATTTATTAACCTACAATTGTAACCGAAAAACAAAAAGAATATAAAGCGAGGTAATTCTACTATTTCGCGAAGTGCATGGAGTATTGGTTTTGCTAACAAGATTCAATAGGCTTCACTGTATTTTACAGTCTATTTGCACGCTTTCCATGCCTTCCATGTCAAGTGTAATTGTGTAGGTCCCATCATCCGTTGTATTCGACCGAAACATCTCAGTACTCCAATGATCTGAAGACTTAATTGTGCAAATGCCTTCAACGAGGGAGATGCTAGGAACATCAGATAGAATGCACTTTCTCACCACACTTGATGCTGTAACTTGGAGTCAAGATGGGGGCAGTGGGGCCAATTGTTCCCACAAAAATTTTCAAAATGATCCCTTAAGAATGTGATACTGATATATTGTACTGCTGGAAGTTGAAATCTGTCCCCGTACAATTTATCATCGATGGAAGGGAAAATAAAATTGGTTGAATTCTCTGTTCTTTTCAAATACAAACGATCTTCCCAGTTTAAATTCTCAAATTTTTTGGTGCTCTTGTTCTTTATCTATTTCTTTGTCATTCTCAAATATGAATCTAATTATTTATGTTTATTTTAATTTTTAAGGAGATTTAAGAATAGTTTTAAGATTTTTTCTTTCGTCTACAAGAAATGAAATGTATTATTTTTTTTAATTCCTTTATTTTAAGTATGGAATTGATGTTCGTATCTTGATTTTATCTCGAAAACTTACTGTTGTATCAATATTTAAGGTATAGGATATATTTTAGTTTAGGATCTTTATTTCTGAGGAAGGAAATCTCTCCCAATGAGTTTTTTCAGGTGAAAGGAAATTTTTGCCCAAAATTGGTGGAGAGTATTTCCTACAATTGTCATTGTAGGAAGTAAGTTGTGGAATTGCGTGGGGATGAGTCAGATTGGATCTTTTATTTTACAATTGTGTTTTATCCTCTATTTTAGAATCCTATTTTATGCTTTAAATATATGTTAGGTATATGAAATATGTTTTTGTAAAAATATTTAGTAACGAGTGCAATGCACATAGCATATATTTAAAAATATGGAATAAGATATAAAATACTATTTTAGAATATAAAATTCAATCGAGAGATAAATAGTTAAATGATTGCTTATTTTGTTTGATTGGATTTGTGAAAAGTGATATATGTGATGCCATCGAGAGTAAAAACATTGTGCAATGGTTTCAAAATAATCAATCCTGTGTGAATAATAATTATAAATATGTGTTTCACTGGAATCTATACATCATTTTGTATATTATTTTATATTTATAATTTTTGCTTATAATATATTTATATTTATGTTCTCACGTATAAAATTTCTTGTCCTATCACTAATACTATTTGTAAACTGATGGAGAAGTATATGGAGAATAAAAATGGGACAACTGTTTAGACTTGTAGCGGAAAAATGCTGAGTATTTTGTTGACATGATACTTTGAATAAAATGTGAGATGAAATGGGCATATACCGTAAAGAAGGAAGATGGAGATGAGATACATGACAAGAAACAGTGGAAGTTGTTTGCTAGAAGGTTTAATAATTATATAATAGTTGAGACTATGAATTAATTGAGTGGAGTGATCATTTGATCATAATATGGCTAAACCAAGTAGTAGAGGTAGGAAAGAGTTTGTGCAAAATCCACTGTTGATACCACATAGTCTCGTTAGCATATGTGATCTGATTTTTTTGAAAAGTTATAAAAGTTATTTATTATTTTGTGACCTCCGATAAAAAAAAGTATTATTATTTTTTGACCTCCAATAAAAAAAAAGGTATTTTGGCATGTGGCCGTTAGTGGGTTGAAATGGAACCTTTTAAAATATTTGGAGGGTATAATTGTATGTTCGCAAAGTGTACGGAGAGACCCCAAAGGTTAGTGGTCTGATGTATTTTACACAACTTCTTTTACAAAAGTATCTTTAGGATTGTTTATGAATTTCTACAAACTGCTCAAACTAATTCAAACCAAATTCGTGTAGCATTTTTTCTTATTTATATGGGTGGTTTTGTTGCAAATTTATTCAAACCGTGGTTTAGATGGATGGTTTGATTTAGGTATTAAAAATACCACAAAAAACCAAGCAACCCACATATTATAAATATATGTGTATATATATTATATTTAGATGGTACTTTCCTCAAAAGGAAAAAAAAATTATGTAAATGTATCTTTTTATTTCTGTAGAAAATTTTAGTTATCTTCTATTAAAGAAAAGCGAAAAATTGTATTAATGTGTTCTCGGCCTTTTATCAATGTTATCTTTTTTCTTAAGGAATCCACTTGCTTTTACTTTTATTATTTTTAGTTTCTCCTTGATGTATAAATGCAAAATTTACATTGAATGAGACATCTGAACGGTAAAATAATACTAACATATATTGAGAGCATGAAAAAAATAACAAAATAGTGTAAAATATGAATATCAAGTTCAAATAGTATAATCTCTCAAAAAAACCCACACTGCACAACCCGTACAAATTAGACCAAATTGCAATCTGTAATTTTTTCGAATAGATGCATGGTTATGGGTTGGTTTGGAGAAAATCCTAGTGTCA
>JACFYI010003717.1:257021-271139 GCA_014898755.1 Handroanthus guayacan
TCTCTCTACCACAGAGACCCGAATCGCACGGCCAGGATGAAATTCAATCCCCACTTTTCTCCTCACAAAAAGGAAACCAACCACCCAAAAACCGACACGTGTCCGTCTTCCCTCAAGGCTTGACCCGTCTACGCTTACTTACGTGACTGCTATTCCATATATAATGCAAAAAAACTCTCTGTAATTTTCTTCCTTCCATATTAATTCACACCAAAAAATAAATAAAATAAAATAAAATAAAATTAAGAAACTGCTTCTATTTTTAGTTTCCTCTATGTAAAGTCCGAAAAAATTCCATATATATATACATTCATAATATTGATAAATAGTGTGGAAAAAAAGAGAGAAAATCATCATAAGTAGGGTTTGCGTTTGTTTAGCAAGAAAATAAGTGCAATATTATTATTACAATGAGTGGTTACAGATTTTACCAGAAAGCTTCAAGGGCTTACCAAAGCCGCCCTCATCTGTATAATTTGCTTGTAGTTTCCACTGTCAGGTTTGATTTATAATAAAAAAACTCTTCTTTATTATTTTTCCAATATTGTCTTTCTTCAATTATTGTTCTTTTGTTATCTTTTGTATTGTTTATGTTGCTTATATATATATATATATAGCATTATCAAACTGTTTAGATTTTGGCATGCAAAAACTTTTGTGCTAATGTTTAGTGCATGTTTGTGCTCATAGTTGGATTCATGGTTTAACATATTTGTCTTTCTTACATTAAGCCATTACTCAAGTTTTGCGACACTTGATTAGGCCTTCATATTTGATGTATGGAGTGAATTGAAAGTTGTTGACGAAACAAGTTTATGTGACCAAGTTACGTTACATGGAAAAAGTCCCTTTATTAATGGGAAATCTATTACACATTTAATTTAGTGAATCAATCGCTATGATAGTTCTTTTATGGATTTTATTATGTCATAGATCCATAATATATTATGTTGTATATGCGTTTCTTAGCTATTAGTCATAGGAAGGGAACTAACTTCTATGATAACACAATCCCATGGCAAACTTAAAAAATTCAATACATAAACTTATTACAAACTCATTAACACGTGTCATCATCATATATAGTTTTTTCTTTATTAAATCTGTCAGTATTTCTTCACAAATTCATCCCAAACATCATCTATCTGTTATGAAATCCTAATTTTTTGTCACTTAGGTCTTTTGTTTGTGGTTTTAGACATGAACTGGAAGGCCATACCTTCTTTTATAATTTCATAGTGGTCCATATTACAACGAATACATTTCCAATAACATGTTAAATATCTTTCAAAGATCCGTGGTTATGTGTGATTTCTGAGAAGATATAACTTACAGTGGCGGAGGGCTACTGGCATTTTATGATAGCAGCCCAGTTAGAAGAAGCGCATATGCTGATGCCGGTTATGATAGCGATATAGCCAAGAAGAAGAAGAAGAAAGTGGTGGTTCTTGGAACAGGTTGGGCTGGAACCAGCTTTCTCAAGGGCTTAAAAGATCCATCATATGAAGTTCAGATTGTATCACCAAGAAATTATTTTGCATTTACTCCTTTATTGCCCAGTGTCACCAATGGTACAGTTGAAGCACGCAGCATTGTTGAGCCAATTCGAAGTATTGTCAGAAAGGTACATTTATATATATATATATATGCAGCTAATTGACTATATATTATGTACCATCTATTTCAGTATTTTTATGTATTATGCTTTATATTTGGCAGAAAAAGTTTGATGTTGAATTCAAGGAGGCAGAGTGCTACAAAATAGATACAGAAAACAAGAAGGTACACTGCCGAACTACGCAGCAGAGCAATTTAGGGGGAACCGAAGAATTCACGGTTGATTATGATTATCTGGTGATAGCAATGGGTGCTCGTGCTAATACCTTTAATACCCCTGGGGTCGTCGAGCATGCACACTTTCTCAAGGTGATATATTTTATATATCTTCTATACCTTTTAATAAAGCATTACTCTATTTTGGTATATCTTTCTATATTGACCTCAGTTTGATGTGCTTTTATATGCTATTTTATATATGTCTACTCATAACTGCAATTGATGGTAACCATCAAAACATGACACGCAATACACTATTGCAACTCCTTACTAACACTTCATAGTTCTAACATTACATATGAATACCTATATCTCTATAGAAGCGCATCATGCCCTTTTGGAGTGTTTTCATACAACTTTCTGAAACGCTGTTACTTACTATTATCCGATATTACATGTTAAGCTTCATGACTATAACTTACTAGCAACTTCGAGTAACTGAATTATTGGCTATCACTATCAGTAACTAAATTATTAACCAATACATATGATTGCATTCTCATTATTAAATGCACGCACATCAAATGCGCATCAAATGCTATTACATTAATCATACACGTCTCACTCAATAAAAACACAGATGCATAAAGTCTTAACACAACATTAACATATATATATATATATAGCTAATCACTTATATATTCTCTTAAACTACATGCCTTCTTAGCATAAAAAAGGATGTGAATAATTTCGTGTAGGAGATAGAGGACGCACAGAGAATCAGGAGAACAGTTATAGACTGCTTTGAAAGGGCAAGCATTCCTAGCTTAAGTGAAGAGGAAAAAAAGAAGATCCTCCATTTTGTTGTGGTGGGAGGTGGTCCGACAGGGGTCGAGTTTGCTGCCGAGCTCCACGACTTTGTCAATGAGGACTTAGCCAAGCTTTACCCCACCCTCAAAGACCTTGTTAGAATCACACTTCTTGAAGCTGGTGATAGCATTCTGAACATGTACGTAAAATTTACACAATTCACTTTTTGGCATTTTATAAACTCTTACACGTCTTATAAAATATTCTTAAGGAGCTTATAAGCTCACCCAAATGCCATCTACATTGTTGGGCTTGTGTATTTGCAGGTTTGACAAAAGAATTGCTCGTTTTGCTACGGAGAAGTTCAATAGGGAGGGTATTGACTTGAAGCTTGGTTCCATGGTTACAAAGGTAACTGAAAATGAGATATGTACTAAAGAGAGAACTACTGGCCAAATGGTATCTATGCCATATGGGATGGTTGTTTGGTCAACCGGGATTGGAACTCGTCCCGTTGTGATGGATTTCATGAAGCAAATTGGACAGGTTTGTTATTACACACTCTTTGCTAGCTTCTACTACTGGTTTCACCAACGCATTTATACAGCTTAATTTTACTTGTTCATGCAGACAAACAGACGAGTATTAGCTACCGACGAATGGTTACGTGTCGAAGGCTGCGACAGCATATATGCTCTAGGCGATTGTGCCACAATAAATCAACGTAAAGTCATGGTATATACTACATATGCATTCAGTTGACAAGTTGATAATTCAAGTTTTTATGTTATTTGTTCAGCCAAGAACTGAATATTTGACATATGTTACCAGGAAGATATTGCGGTCATTTTCAACAAGGCGGACAAGAACAACACGGGCCGGCTCAAGGCTGATGATTTTAAGGAAGTGATAAACGACATATGCGAAAGGTATCCCCAAGTGGAGATTCATATGAAGAAGCAGCAGCTTAAGAACTTTCTTCTTCTCCTCAAGAACTCACAAGGGGATGATGAATTGGATATCGAAAAATTCAAGTCAGCACTGTCTGAAGTGGATTCACAGTTGAAGAATCTTCCTGCAACCGCACAGGTGAAAAGAGTTAGATTTTCGCATAGAATTTAATCCTGAAATGAAGTATAAAGATGAAAAACCATATTAATCTGTGGTGCTTTGTTTTGTATAAATTTAGGTAGCAGCTCAACAAGGTACCTATCTGGCTGATTGTTTCAATCGGATGGAGCAGTGCGAGAAGTATCCTGAAGGTCCATTGAGGTTTAGAGGAACAGGAAGGCATCGTTTCAGGCCATTCAGGTACAGACACTTCGCACAGTTTGCTCCATTGGGTGGAGAACAGACTGCAGCTCAGCTTCCTGGGGACTGGATTTCAATAGGTCACAGCACTCAGTGGCTTTGGTACTCTGTCTATGCCAGGTGACTAACTATCTAACTAAATATATATATATATATATACGTATATCTCTTATGGCAATTATCCAGGGGTTACCAGAATTGTAGTACATAATCTTTATAAATGAAGGCATTGGATGTCCAACTCAAGCCTCTATGAAATTTAAATAAAATTGCCCATGTGGTTACTTTTACAATTAAAACCCCTGAAAATTTAACATATAGATTAATGACAAAGGGTTTTATTGTAATTTTTCATACCACAAGAAGTGTTTTTGTAATTATGTCAAACTCAGAAAGCGTTGAGGTAATTAGAGTCCTCTAACACGATGTCCCTTGAAAATGCAGCAAGCTAGTGAGCTGGCGTACAAGAATATTGGTGATCTCGGACTGGACTAGACGTTTCATATTTGGAAGGGACTCGAGTCGAATCTGAGAATAGCTGATCCATACATCAAGACGGTGAAAATGAATCATCTTCATGTCATTTTCTTTCGACTTTCTACTATAAACATAGTAATGTCAATTTACTTTCAGCATTATGCTATCAACATGGGAAGTTTTGTTGCAATCCTTTCTCAGAGTTCAGTAGTTTTGTTGTGCTTTTAACTGAGCGTTTATATGTTCTGCAGTCTGCTACATAAGTTTTTGGTCAAGGAAAGCTTTCCTACAGTTCTTCTATGATGTATGAGTCATTTCTTAAATTGTCAACCTCTAAACCTTTGACTTATTTGTACAAGGATTTGACAATAATGCTTATTGTAGATATTAAACCTCTAATCTTTAAAACCCTCGGCCAATCTGAAATACGAGCTGGGGAGAATTTATGATATTCATCAGCTACTGGATCCCATGAACGCAGGAAGTTTGAAGAAATTCTATCACCACCACCACCACAATCATTATCATCATATTGGAACAACCAATAATATCAATACCAATAACCATAATCATAACGACATCCAGAAAGGAAAAAATTTCTGTTTAATACAACTCTTATGCCTAAATGATTTTTTCTCTTTTTGCATAACTTAAATTTAAAATGTAGTTTTTAGTTGACAAATTTTAGAAGCTTAGTACCTGTACCCATAATGGGACAAACACCAAGGAATTAACAAGAAGGAATATTAAGATTTTATTGACAAGCAAAGGAGCTCACCTGCTTGTACATTCCAGCAATTCAAGAGCTGTCTATTTATATGCACTAGTACAAAGGTGACAAAATGTAAGATCTATCAGTCCCATAGCACAAATCGTGAAAGAGTTTTTTGCATAAGACCTCATGTTGACCGCTTGAATCACACAACAAGCTAAGCAAAAGCCATAGATCCTCCTCTAGGGCATTAAGTTACATCAAAGCCCCCTAGGCTGCAGAGTAGTTCGCGGTTGATTCTCCATCAGACGGGTATATATGCATTGTGATAATCTCAACCTGCCAAATAATTACAGGAGTGTTGTTACTCTGTTCTTCAAGTATAATAACAAAGAAGTCATCCCTCTTCCCTTTTGCATTCATCTTCAGATGCTAAAATAAGACAAGAGTATCTAAAGAATAGAAATAGATGCTCTGTAAGAGCAAGCAGAGAGAACACATTAACAACATAAACAATGTCTCTCCCTCCCTCGGTCTCATAGATTTACATTTAGATCTTCATTTCATGAAGTTTAATAACCTAAGAAAGTAGAATCCTTTCAAGTCAATGTAGATTCTACACTGGAAGAAATTTTACCTGAGGCATCACGAGCCCTTGGAATGTTGAATCAAGGGCTGTTGGTAGCTGGTCCAATTGGCAAATTTATCTCCCTTGAGACCATGGAAATATCCTCAAGTTAAATAAGTAAATTATCTATTTTTATGTTGGAAATCCCTTGGAACAACAGAATCAGGTTGGAGTTTATTCATCTCTGTAGAATATTTTAAAGCCAACTCTGTCCTTCCCATCCTCTTTAAACTGAAAATTAGCGCACGGTAGATATGAATTGTAGGACGGATCTGCTTACGTTTCATCTCATCAAAAATTCTTAAAGCTTCTTCAATGTTCCCTGATCTGCCTAAGCTCTCAATCAAAGCTTTGAAAGTCAACACATCTGGTTGAATTCCTCTCTCACCCATCTCCTTGAAATATAACAAGCACAAATCTAATCTACCCATCTTCCTCAGGCTGTTTAATATGGTGTTGTATGTGACAATATCTGGAATGATGTCAACTGTTTTCATAAAAGCGAATTCACGCAGCATGTCATCGACTCGCCCAAGACGACCCAAAATAGCCAAAATTGTATTATAAGTAACCAAATCTGGTCTACATCTCAAACTCTTCATATGATCAAACACCAACAAGGCATTGTCACTGTGTCCGCATTTAGCAAAGGCAAAGATGATCCTGTTTAAAACTATATCATTTCTCGGTATTTCCATTTCGCAAACTTCTCTGATATAATTCAACAACATGGCAGGATTATTATGCTTTCCAAAAGCTCTAGCAACAATAAGATATGAACTCAATCTTATAGAGCCACAAGAAACCAAAAGATCCTTGAAAACTTGAGCAAGCATATCAATATCATTCTTTCTATCAGCAGCTTCCAGAATGTAATTATATGCACGAGGACCGAGGAAAATGTGCTTACCACGCAAAATTTGTGGTAGCCTAGCAGCAGATAAAAGATTTCCAGCACTACAAAGCTTCTGAATATAACTGATACAGATATCTTCTCTAGCAACAGAAGGGTCCTCCGCGGCTGCAAGGACTTGATTCAGGATTTCATCATTGGTTTCTTCAGGAGAGACTTGTGTCGATATCGATAGCCTATTGTCAACTGAATTACTCAGAGCAGATAATGACCAAACCCTGGATACTCTAAAGGGCATATACTTAACAAAACTTTGTACGAGAAATACAGCCATTAGTTATGAAATTGATCGGCAAGATCCTAAACAGAGTAAAGAATTTCTGACTAATGCGACCCACAACAGTCAATTCCACAAATTTTTATGAAACTTGAAAATATAAAGCTCCAATAATTGCAAAATTGCCATATTGGAAGACATGATTTCTTTAGCATAGTATCCAATTCGTGCCTGGTGCGCGTTAATTAGCCGTTCCAAGCTCTATGGATAGAATTGTATTTTGCTGGTCGGAAACGACGGCTTGGTTCTGAAGTTCCAACTTAAAACACGGTTGGCTGTCCATTAGGAGTGAATCGAGAAAGTGTCGGCTCGACGGGGCAGAATGGTAGTCCGCGATGGCTTTCTTATTGTGGTTGCTGTTTTCTGTTGCCTGTTATGCGTTTAAGTGGCGGCGCCAGCCGGTGGTGGCAGCGGTGGCAGACATTGCAGCGAGAGAAACCGAAGGAAACGAGCAAAAGTTTGTAATTACCTCAACAACCCCTGAGGTCTGACATAATTATCAAAACACCCCCCTAATGTTTAATAATTATTACACTCCTTGAAAATTCTGAAATATTATAATTATGCCTCTACATGGGGTATAAGTGTAATTTCGAATAAATTTAGGGAGTGTGTAACAATGCACATGCAATTGGGAGTTATCATGATAATTATCCAATCTTTAAGAGGTGTTTTGATAATTACACCAAATATTAAGGGGTGTAGAGTTAATTATCCCTTAAAATTTTGTTTGGCATTTTGTTTTTTGGTTAACTAGGAAGGTAAAATGCTAAAATTAAATTGGGAAAAACATTGTTTACCTGGGAAAAGTCTTCACGAAATGGTGTGTAGAAGGAAAAATTTATTCCTCTCTCTTGAGAATTTCTTTTTCATTATTTACCTGCCTGACCTCGAAGTGAGTAGTGATCATAAATCCTTTGAAGAACCACATTTTAAAAAATAATTGTTGAAGTGGAAGAACCCAAGAGCCACTACAGAAGGGTATTTAATGAAAGCTCAACTTTCTTTGTAGTAATGATGAATTTATTTAATGGAAAAAAGATTTAAGGGGTGTTTGGCTAAGCTTATTTAAAATATCTTATAAGTTCTTACATCTTATAAGATAATTTTTGAAGCTTATAAGATATTAAATTTTATTTAAAAAATAAGTTGTTAAAGTGTCTGGATAAAATAAGACCTTTTAACTTATAAAATAATAGTAATGACAATTTTATAATTAATATAGTTAAAAATAAAGGTGCAAGTGAAAATCTTAAAAATAAGTTAGGATCTCTTTACTTTTCCAAAAAGAGCTTATAAGCTTCTAACATCTTATTTTGAAAGTTAAGAAGATCTTTCTTAAAAAATTTTGTCAAACACTTTGTAGTATCTTATAAGTTTCTAAACATCTTGTAAAATGTTTTGAAGAGCTTATAAGCTCACCCAAACACTCTCTTAGCTATAACTTCAAATTGTCCTCCCATCTATAAATTGGTCATGACTAGTGACTACTACTCCATCTCATTGATCTATCAACTTACAATAGTAATGTAAAACTTGAGTTGACGAAAATTCTCTCCTCAATTCTGCTATCACCATTGTTGTTCGTGCAAATAGTCGATGTTGTTCGTGATAATAGCCTAGACCCAGACATGAAAATTTGTGAATTGGGGGTGTAAAAAGGATGTTGAGGGCATTCGTGTAATTGTACCAGATGGAGTAATGTGTATTTAGCAAGATTAGTATTGAGTTTTCAATAACTTTCCGGACTCAATCTACATCGACATGCCTTAGGTGGTATTTGCAAAAGATTATACAAACATATAGTCACTTACTTTTGCTGAAAGTTGAAAAAAGTGAATTATAATAAAAAAATATTTAATTTTTAAAAACCATCAAATAATTTACTAAAAGTCAACAAAAGTAATGATGTTTGCAATACTTTATTTTTATTAAGAATAGCTTACAATACCTCATAATATAAATAGCCCCAAAGTTTCTTATAAGATTTAGATTATTGCTAATTATTTTTAAAAAAATTACAATAAAAGTAAAGTTTTCAAATATTCCAAAAAAGTTTTCAGCTGCTTATAATCACATAAATACTTTTCATTATCATTACAAAACTATGTTAGTGCAGTGGCGGAGCCAGAAAATTATATCAGTGGGAGCATAAATACAACATAAGAATATAATTATAAATATAGAATAATATATAAACTTGTACACGTTCAAATGAGATATATACTTTATAATTACAATTGTCTAACCATGTTAACATATTTTGATATTATTATACAATTTTTTTCAATTTGTAAAACCACCAATGGTAATATATCACCACTCCCTTGGTCTCTAGTTTTCATCCTCATAAAATAACAATACAAGCAATAAATTCACAAAAGATTTAAAAAATTTACATGTAGTTTCCACAAGAATTTCCTTTTATTCAAATATTTTGTTACAAAAAGTTTCTTTCCTAAAGAATAAGGATCCTACGCTAAACTTCAGAAAAGTAAAAATAAAATAAATAAACAAACAAAAAAAATATATACAAGGACCAAAACCTTCAACTGATACAAGTAAAGACAAATAAAAATAATACAAAATTTATTATTAACACAACACGAAAATGCAAAATTATTGAAATAAATCAAGATTCTATTATTAATATTATATTTGAAAGAAAAAAATAAGAGACTCACATATTCTAGTTTTTGCTGGGAAAAGAGAAAAAAATTCTGTATGAATTATGAATTTTCTTAGAAAATAAAATTAACACAAATTATTGGATTGGTATTTGAGAGCAGGAAAAAGGAAGGGAGAAGGAGAACGAAAGGTAGGAGTATTATATAAATGATTTCGAATTCGGGAATGAAAAGGTAGAGAAGACATTTGAAACTTGCTTGAATTCTTTAATTTTTCAACCACTTATTTTATTACCATTATTTTTAATGGTAGAATGTGAGGGCAAATTTTAAATTTAATGAAATAAATATGAAAATATTATATACTTAGGGATAATTTTGAAAAATTAAATAGGGACAACGGTCCCGTTACCCTCACCTTGGCTCTGCCACTGTGTTAGTGTCACTTCATGAATTGAGCGCGTAATCTTGTCTAATTTGTGCTAAAGAAGCGGGGCCTGAGGCAGTGCTAGGTGGGACCTCATGTTATTTATCGTTTTATGGGTCTCAACCAAGAAAATGGGGATAATTGTGGACACTAATCTTGGCTATTGGTAGGTATCATACAAGCCCATTGACTACTTTTTCTTTAATTTCCCAATCAAACTATGACATAATTATCAGAAAAAAAACAATCAGACAATGACTACTTGTTTTTGTATTAGTTGCAGGTAAAAAGAAAAAGCAACCCATATAATTGCTCTTTTTTTTAAAAAAAAAAAAA
Source organism: Handroanthus guayacan (assembly GCA_014898755.1). NCBI lineage: Eukaryota > Viridiplantae > Streptophyta > Magnoliopsida > Lamiales > Bignoniaceae > Handroanthus > Handroanthus guayacan. The sequence goes on from JACFYI010003717.1 coordinate 267,316, forward strand.
GGTGAACGATCATGATTAAATCTGAAAAAATAAACTATCTTTATTACAAAAAAAATCACCAACTTTAAAGGCAGCTCAGGAAACGACAATGTCATTGTTAACTAAAATCCCCCTTTTTTCCCTGAAAGAAAGGAGGGTTTCTCTTGAATGACAAAAATCCAGACCTTCATCCAACTTGACGTTGCAACTATTTATAGATCCAAGTTCATCCATTTTAATTTCTCTCTTTTTTTTTAAATGGAGTATACTTATAAACTGAACATTTCTAATTTCCATTTTCTATCAGATAAAGCATGAGATTCTAAGTAGATCACACTCAACAAGATGACTTAAGAGTCCATTTTACTGAAAGGCTTAGATACCAGTTCTGTTCTCCATTTATTACGCATTGAAAAATGCAAATAACAGTCCAAGAAAAAAATAGACTTCAAAACACAATATTTATATTTAAATATAAGGCACAAATTGTGATGAGAAAATGTTTTTTCTTTCAGATTCATTTCATGGCCCCTTCTTTTCGGGGGAGTCAAGTCTCATACAGATTTACAGAATTTACATCCGAGTCCTTTATCTTCTATTATCTCTCATTTTAAGGACAACCCATGCCAGCTGAGTCAACATTCCAAACTCCGAGTCCACTCACTCCAGCCCTTCGAACAACCGGAGTCAACTCGGTTACATCCAAACTCCGAAATTACGATGTTACCCTTCCGGGCACCTGGGTTTTACAATCAGCTCAGCTCTGACCCCAGCAATTCAAGTACATAACTTGCCGGAGAGAATCATCCGTCTGCCGCCTCTTATCATCGCCGCCTCCGCCACCGCCGAGAAATCCTCCCGCCTCTGAGTTTAGTACTCCGGATAAAGGCCTCAGCTCCGCAGCGTCTTCGCCGGCGGAGAAGAAGTGCTTCTTGCCGTGTTTGAGGGACATGAGGCCCGATTTGAGCTTCTGCCCCTGATCGGAGGAGTGGCTGTTCATCATGGCGACGCTGGTGGCCATCCATACTCTGCTCATGTAATTCATTTTTTAAATTACTTATATTGTTTTCTTCTTCACTGGAGAGACTTCTTTTTCTTCTTATGATGCTTACTGCTTGGGTATTGTGTTTCTCCTGTGAATCGATGGATTGAGAGGCTCTCTTTATAGAGGATTTGGGGGCGAATTGGTAAGTTGACATTATCTTTGGATTTTTTTTGGAGGTAGATAAAAAGAGGGCTTCTCGGAGACATCTCGTGAGATTTCGTTAGCCTGTCCATTTTCCTGGAAATTATAGTGAAACACGATTATTCACTGTAAATTCTTGAGCGAACAACGAACTGGGTAAGAGATATTAGCATCCGAACAACTCGCGAAAAGTAAAGCATGCCTCAAAATATCGTATCCGGAAGTAAAAAAGCTAAAAATGATCATCAAAATAGAAAAATAAATAAATAAATAAACAAAAGTAAATAGAGTAGGAAGAGAGAGAAGAGTGGGGGCAGGTGGCGTGCTTATCCGGAAACAAACAGTGACTCATCTTCGTGCACCCAATGGGCAGCCAACAGGTTTTCCGTATTCTACCCAATTACTCATCCTGGTGTGGGTCCCACTCTTTCTCTTGGCCTTTCCCTATTTTGTCGTTTTCCCTTCAATATTTCCTTTTGATAAATTATTCTCATTTTCTCGATAAGCTCTTTTTTAGGTAGTAAAGTGCGATCTCATAATTAAGAGATTATAAATTTGGCTTTTATTAATGGTGTGTGGTTTTTTCATTATAATTTTAATTTTAATGCATAGTAATTAAAAAAAATTCTATTTTTTAATTGTTAAATATGTTAAAGTATTGATATTAATATATTGATGATGGAATATTTAAATATGAAAAAATGGATAAAAAAAATTAGTCTCTTTCTAGTTAACATCAAAACCATCAACAAGAAGGACAAAAAGGTCTGTCCTTTTAGTGGGGTTGGGGCTGCCATTATGGCAACTCTACAAACATTTTTCATAAATATTAGTGCATAAGATAATTATAATTTAATGATTTATAATTGTATCTTATAATGAGAGACTGCTCGTAGGCATGCGTATTTATATGATTAGGGATGATAATCAAACCCAACCCCGTGGGTACCTGCCTCGCCCCGTGGGACGGGGTGGGTGTGGGGTCATAGCAAATATGCGAGACGGGGCAGGTGTGGGTTCTGTTGTTTTTAGGGCGGAGCGGGTGCGAGTTCTGGGATTCGGAACCCGTGGGACGGGATGGGGCGGGTTTTGAAGATTTATTTTCCAGCACTCTCTCCGTCCCATTGCCATCCCTATATATGAAATTGAATTGGGGAAATTTTTACCATCATTCATTCCCCATGACATAAGTTTATTTTATGCTCATGCAAATGCAGTTTTGGATCACAAAATGCATATTAGTTTTGTCTAAAATAGATAAATAAAAAGAGAATCGCTCCTTGTTAGAAAATTCTATATAATTAATTTGTGAAATACGTTGTTCATGAAAATTTCGCCTGAACAAAGTCTTACATAAAAAAAAATAAAAAGAAAAAGTTTTTATTGAAATCAAGCAAAATTTATATTAAAAGAATTATTAAAATTACTCGAAGAGATATATGCTACATATTGTAATTCGATTGATTGCCAGAAAAATAACTTATTTTCTTTTTAATATGCATAGGTGGGATAATGAATGTTTGAATTTTTTTTTTTTCATGCAGTAACTCTGACTTAATTTAAATGTTTTATCGTAATTAAAAAAAAAATTATGCATTCACTTTTAATTTGGATTGTTATATTGGTTATCCTCCTAGAAATCATCCCAAAGACTAAGAGGGTGTTTGGGTGAGCTTATAAGCTCTCCAAAATATCTTATAAGATGTTTAAGAGCTTATAAGATATTAAAATGTGTTTGGTAAAATTTTTAAAAAAAAATCTTATTTACTCACAAAATAAGATGTTAGAAACTTATAAACTCTTTTTAAAAAAGTAAGGAGATCAGTGGCGATGCCACTCACAAGGCAGTGCGGTCCTAGGACCCCACTGGATTTTTATAATTTATATATATATATAATATTTAAATATTAGATTATAATATTTAAATATTAGATTAAAGTGTATATATATACATGAGTGAAACTCCATTATCAAATTGGCAACAAATTAATAAACAAAAGTCTAGGCTCTAAAATATAAAATATTTCGAATGTGCATAGTCAATTAGCACTAAAATATGAAATTTGAAGTGGCCATCAATTTGGGTATATTTGTTTTCTTTGATTAATATCAAATCATATTACTCCTTAAAACTTCATTTTTTCACATTTCTCCTTCAAGTTTTGTTTTTCTCTCCGCTATGACTAGTTCCTATTAGCTATTTCCAACCAATTAGTCAAACTCAATGCTATTTTGGTGATTTAGAATTTTATGTTTAATTAATTTAGTAGTGTTTTAGTGAATTTTTCTATTAATCTTTTACATAGTATTTTGTATTATTGAATATGTGAATTTTTTCAATTATATCAACACAATATATGTTTTGATATACTAATTCACCATTTCTTTTTAGTTTAGAGAACCTTTTCATAGTTTATTTCATTTAAACTAGAAAATTTTCTATAGAGTTTTAGTAACTATATCACTTAAAAATAAAAATATTCGGACTTATTGTAGGAGTTGAAGGGACCCCATCGAATCACAATTATGGAGTCGCCACTGAAAGAGATCTTAACTTATTTTTAAGATTTTCACATGCACCTTCATTTTTAACTATTTTAATTATAAAATTGTCATTACTAATATCTTATAAGTTAAAAGGTCTTATTTTATCCAAACA
>JACFYI010003717.1:271574-287451 GCA_014898755.1 Handroanthus guayacan
GCAAAATATTAAGAGTTCATTTTGTTAGTTATTTTATCTAATCTTTGATAGTAATTTATTTAAATCGTGCACTTTTCATTCTCTCTCTCTCTCTCGGTATGGTAGAGGTAAGAATGGGATTCAAAGCCCGCACTTTTCCTATAAAAAATAAGTGCTGATTTTTGCACTCCTTTCTTTACCTTTTGCACTCTATGCCTAACTTTTTTAATTGAAAATGACTTAACTATCCTTATTTATTGGATGATGAATTTTGCATTCTAGCCTTTACTTTCTACACTCCATGCTTCTATTCTTTTCTCCTAAATGATCTAAATTGCCCGAAATTTTTTAAGACAACATTCTTTAATTTTTTAATGGACAAAAGTATAATCTTTTTTTATAAATTGACATTTTTTGACATTCTTTTTTAAAAAAAATTAGTTGATAGTCAAATCAATTGCATTTGAGAAAATATAAAAATAAAATATATAGTTACAAATTAAATAATGAAATTATAATTATATTTTTTTATTTAAATTTAAGGATTTGGGTCAAAAATAAAGTATTATAAGTATAATAAGAGTGTTTGAATGAAAAAAAAAGGGGATAGTTTTGTTTATAAAAATATTGAGAATTATAACCTAAAACAAATGAGGACAATTAAGTCATTTGTAATAAAAGATAGTGGGGTATGGAATGCAGGAGGTAAAAAATAGAGTGCAAAAATCAGTACCCTAAAAAAGGAGAGGTAGTACCACTCTGTTTAAAGGATTGTAGTGAATATGATTCTTTTGATAGCACGAAATATAACATAAATAATTAAAGTTTATGAGCCCATTAATTTTATTGATTTTTATATTTTAAGTTATTCTAAAATTAAATTAATAATGGTGATGATATAATGACACTGTCATTTTTAATAATGTCAAGAATAACAAAAATAAATTTATATTATCATTATATTATTATCTATTTGTTTTGGGGTAATAAGATATGAGAAAGAAAATATAACCAAACAAAGCACTATTGGTAACGTTGGGAACTGTCCAAGCCAAGTGGTCTTTTCATTGATGTGGACCTAACAGCAATTTGGAAGTACCATTTTGTGTTTTCATAATTTGACTGATTTGTAGATACAATGAGAGTCGATTCTTACTCTAAAAATAGACTAATAGTCTCATACTAACACATATAATGGAATTAATATTCATAATTTTAAATTTTGAAACCTTAATTTATTTCTTAAATTAAGTCTTATTGCTGTTTTAAATTAATTGATGTCATACATATATATATGTATGTATGTATATATCCAATTAACAATATTAATTGAATATTACCTCAATGGATAATCTAAAATTGCTGGCTAATGCTATAGTAATTGCTGTCGTTAGTGGCCATCAAAAAGTTAGCCACTCAAATAATAGTGATTATGCAATCCTGGTCCCACTTCTATCTCATAATTATTGTACAGGGATAAGGACAAGAAAAATAATACTAGTGCACAATCAACAAGATATTGTCAAATCAAGCAATGTAATTAAAATAGTTTGGAAGACAGCCTCAATAATTGTATGCTTAAGGATATGGTAAGATAAGAAAGAAAAGTAAGCAAAAGAAAGCGGGACCCTTACTTTATCTTTGGGGGTGATCGTGCGAGTTATAAAAATCTTAAAGCATAAAAGGTTATTCACCTTTTCATCAAATAATAATAATAATAATAATAATAATAATAATAATCTTAAAGCATAAAAGTTTTACAAAGACAATTTCTGGTTGGTAGGATTGTGGGCTTGTATGAATTGAGTCTCAACGTTAATAATCCCTTGGCCAACTCAAAAAAGTTATATCTTTAATAATCAAGGAAAGCAATAATGGAGGATACATTACATCGAAAGTGATGTACCAAATTATACCCATTGAGGAATATTTCCAAAGTAGCCAGATATAAATTAAGAATAGTGAGTATCAAATTGTAATTATTTTTTGGGTTATAATTTCAGATTACATCGTTGCACCGTTTGTGAGAATATCAGTTTAGAAGTGAGCATGGAGGAACAATTTGTTAGAAAGAATTCGTCTGTGAGGGAGGAAGCTCAATTGTCGTATGGGAGCAATGGAGCATATGAAGTTAAAGAAAATACATAAATAAATAAAAATAAAAATAAATAAATAAAATAAAAAAATGTAGAATCTTCATCTCAAGGAAGGGATTAAGTGCCGCTTCGAATAATGTTATGCATGATGAATTCCATCTGCTTCAAGATAGTCAAAATATATGATTATATAGGGATGATAAAACCGGTTGAGCATCTCCCCAAATAAGCTTTCTTCGTTGCTTCACCTATCTTCCGACGAGGTAAAATGCAGAGTGTTATTTACCACTTTGGATATGAAACAACGGAATGATGATTAAATCAATGTCCTCAAACTCAAATACTGTTGGTTCAACAAAGAAATATATAAATTCCAAGTATGCGAAGAGAGTGAGGCGACCTGGAGCAGGAACAAACGAGGGTAAAAAAAGAAGAAACAATGCCAATAAAAAGAAACATAGGTGGAGGGAAGGAAGCATGTCGTTTCATACCTTTTCATTAAAGATATGAACAACATATTTATCTTAAGTTCTCAATTTGAAGTCCTTTTTGATAGTCGAATATTCTAATTTAAAGTGGACTAGAAAATGAAGAATGAACCAACAACCGCCCATGGAGAAAATTTTGAAAATCTTATAATGAGTTCAAACATATGACCAATGAATTACGTAAAAGATCTTATTAATCATTCTAGAACAATAACAATCATTAAGTTTCCCAAGTCAAAGGCTAGAAGACCTTAGGTCATGCAAGCACTAGTTTGTCCTGAACAGGCTTCACCCCGACCTCTACAGACCATAACGGCCTACCTACTTCCTCGAAGTATTACGATCTCAAGAGGACCTGTATATTGAGGTTTAAATCATGTGCATTGGGCCCATGTTGAGTTGGTTGCTTTACTTAGTGTGGATGGAATCAAGATAGTGTCCTTATTTCAATTATGGACAAGCTATCCTGTTCGGTCAACTGACCTGGAGGATCTCCAAACGCCATATCAAAATGCCCTAGTTATCAAAATAACAATTGTTAATTATACGATAGTAAGAATATCTATTTCGTTTGTCAATGCTTTTCACAATATGGACCTTAGACATGTTAGATGAGCAACTTCTAGAGAGACATCTTTATTTCTTATTAGAATTCAGATTTACTTTTCATTTAATTTCTCAATTTCTGGTTAGTCTAAAAAAAGGAGAGAAAGCGACTAAAGTACTTAGTGACCAATTCTTATGGATACGACACTCGTACTCATTTATCATATTAAAGCATAATTTGTGCATTTGCGGTACTAACATATACCTATTTCAGAGTGGGTAAATCGGTTTAAGGTAAACTGAGTAGGGGATGGGTTAGTAGTGAGGTGATATAATTACCTGGATTTGTAGGTCAATTGGGCCAACTGCCTTGATCAAGTCTTTATAGAAAACTAGTACATGGACCATCTAGAAAACACTATTTATGTGCGTCTCTCCTGATAGACAACACAACAAACCAAATAATGCACTTGGGCTTTTCTTCATCGTTGTCCATTTGACAAGTTAATCTAAGAGCCACAATCTCGCAAGGTGATTTGGCAAAAGGGGCACTGTGTGGTTAGTAGCATATGATTCGATGATTACTTTTACGACATGCTCAATACACGCTTGATTATTGTGTTATATTTATGCACATTTCAATGCAATTTTTTTAAGGCATAGCCAAAATTGAATCGAAATATGATAATGACTAATTAAAAATCTGTGAGAGTCAATTAAAAATAAAACAAGAATTGGATCCTTAAAGGTTGTGTCCATTAGTCAAGGCAAATGAGGGGCGGACGGGTGATTCGGTGTCCAAGTGTGTGCCATTGGAGCCTATTGCGGAGTGGGCCCCAACTCACGGCATGCCTCTCTAGAGGCTAGCATCGCTTGGGGAGGTGATGAACTGGCCTATTTTGGTGGTATCAACTTCCAATTGGCTTGTTATTGTTGTGGCTCAACATAGATTGGGCCATTTTTCATGTGACAGTAGTTATAAAATATAAATATGAAATGAAAACAAAGAAGTAAAATGCTTGAATTGAGCCCAGACAAATTTGCATTCTTCAGTGACATTCTTATTTTTAATCTTTGAATTTTAATTTCTTTAAGAAAGAAATCATCTCAGGCTATCATTTTTTCATAAAGAAACGATTACATTTAATCATATATCAATATTATTATATAATCATATATTCTAAAGATTAAATATATGAACTAAGCAACACTGGATATGGGCCAAACTATCTCACGACGTTCTGAACCCAATTCATGAACTGCTTTAATGGGTGAACAACCCAATCCTTGAAACAGACTATAGCCCTGAGGGGCGAGGAATGGACATCGAGGTGCCAAACCTTCCCGTCTATGTGAGATCCTGAGGAAGATCAGCCTGTTATCCATAGAATAATTTTTATCTGTTGAGCAAAGGCCCTTCCACCCAGCACAATTGGATAGAATATATCTTGTTTATCTTGATAAACTGGGTGGAACAAATATCCCGATGCCAAAAATATTCATGATGTTTAGTACTTTTGCTATGGCTAAGTCAAATTATCTAAATTATTATTTGATAAACAAATACTACCATTCACAATAATAATAATAATAATAATAATAAAAACAAATACTACCATTCAATAGGTAATTTCCACATGCTATCAGTGAGATTAGATCTTGCATCTCCTTTAAATATTAAGTATTGCTGAATTAAAATTGTGAATTGGTAAATCATCACATCATCTTATCATCGGTATACTTTCTTAAACCAATGAAGACGAAAAGAATCTATACCTGAAGCCAACTTAGCACAATAATGCCAAACTGGAAAATCACCAAACCCTTTGGAGAGGAATGAGGTTCTTGTGGCCACTAAGGCATCCATGCAAAAATTCTAGAATCTAGATTGTGAATGCTATAATGTCTGGGGCCACAAATCTTTAATTTCCTGATAGACAATTCAACATACCACACAAAAATTGTAGTACTCCACGACTCGTGGTGCAACTCTTTCTTTCTTTCGTTTTCATTTTTCCCCCCTTTCCTTTAATTTTTTTTTCTTGGGGGGGTGGGGAGCAGAATGACAGTTAAATACATAAAATATAGGAATAATTACCTCAAGTGCTTCATATGATTTGAAAATTCTTAATATCACCCTTATTGCTACATTGATAGGATCTATTAATAATGCTATTATATTAACAATATCTACTTGTAATATTTGAATTTTTAAGAATTTTGATAATATCGTAGTTCTTTAAACCATAAAGGATATTTATGTAATTTGAAAAACTTCAGGGGTAATGAGGTAATTTCCCAAACATATAATGCAATAGGCAATAGACCTCTTCAAATACAGAGAATAGATGTGAGTATAATTTCATCTTAAAGCCACTTTAATTTGTTGAAAGGGTTGCAAAACAAAATGATGGTGAGTACTGCCGGCAACGTCAAGCCTTCCCGGCCGAGGCCCACTCCGGAATCCGGCAATACGGACCGTGCTAAGTGGTTTTTAGGTGGCGGCGCCGCCAGTGCAACAGCGGAGGAGGTGACAAAAGCTAACGTTCATCATCACGAAGATCATAAGATCAGAAGAATGAAGGAAGCTGAAAAGGCTGAGAAACTTATCCACCTCGTTTGCTGGGGACCCAAGTAGATTACCTTTATTCCTATTTCCTGTTGTAAATAAATTCTACTCTAGCAAGTATGTGAGGTGGGCTTTTCTTTCCTTCTTTGTCTCTTAGACCTTAGTCCTGTGTGTATGTCCTGCATAAGTATGTATGTTTTCTCTTTGTTGATAATTTCCTTATGTCTTAGTTTTACTTTCTTGACGATCGACCTTTCTTGCGTTTCCTCTTTTAATTAAACAGAAATTATTTTACGAAGAAATTTATATAGAGTTCTCAAGGACGACTATTTAGAAGTTTTTAATTTCATACAAAGCTGTGTTTTAAATATAACCAGTGCAAATATATTGAATTTGTGGAACGAGAAAAGTAACAGCCTTAGTGGAAGTAGAAGCCAAAGATCCAAAATTAAGAATATTGATGGATGTGGTAACCAATGAATAAAAAAGTAGGATAAAAATATCATTTGCCCCGACTACACTAAGGTGAAAATATTCACGATGACTATATATTATGGTGAATTTTTTGTTACCTTTGTAACACATCACAGTCATGATGAAATCGTAGCAAATCATTTTTTGCTATTACTATTTTTTATTAACATCAGCTTTTAATCATGGTCTTTCTTCAAATTTTCTGTAACAAAATTACTATAAAGTTATATTTGTACTGCACTTTTATGGTCGTGGAAAGGTTAGATGCGTACTTTAAATTATGGTGATTGAGCTTTTCTAACAATTTGTCCTCAATTATTACAAAGTTAAAATGGTTAGACGAAATTTTAACTATTATCTTTTGCCACTAAAAAAACTATAGTGTATCGTAATTAATTACTATATTCTTGAAAGTGTACACAACAGTATGATGATGATGATGATAAATGTTGTAGTGATAAACATTTTTCTTCTTTCCTAAAAAATTAGTGCGTCATCAATGTTGATTGTGAGTTATGGAATCAATAAATTTATTTTATCTTTTCATTTAATTTTATTTTCTTAAACATGTTTATTCACTAAAGACGGAACACCTCCAATGGGGACATGATCTCCTATTCCAAATGGTGTTTCATATCCTATTTCATGCCTTTAAATAAATGCTACGTGTATTGCATTTATTATTAAATATCTTTATAAGGAAATATTTACTACACATTGCATGTATTCAAGGGCATGAAATAAGAGATGAAACACCATTTGAAATATGAGATCCAGTCCCCGTCCAATGATAGCTCTATGAATGGTTGTGGTTGTAAAACAATATGAAAAATATCTCTTGACCTGTTAGAATCTAGACATGATGAAATTTAGGTTTAATTAAGAAAAGTACTTTGAGGCCACAAAAATCTGCTTCCATCTCTTCAACTTAGAAATTTCTTGTGCCTCTATATTATAAATTTCACCATCCATTAGTCACTATGACATGAATTACTGAGATCATTTAAAAAATATTTTGGAAAATCAATTTTGTTGTTGTGGTACCATTGAGCAAATGTTTTGATACATAAATGAGATTGGATCTATATGTAATACTTTATATTCCCGAGTGTGTAACTTATATAAGTTTTATATTCATGTGGCTTTAGTTGTTTCACAACAGATTAACTGGATATTGACAACAAAAAAATTAACAGTCATAGTGGAAGTAGTAGTCAATGGTCCAAAATTTACAAACTAAAAACATTATTTGTCGTTGCATACATCGAGGTAAAAATTCGAGCTTAATTGAGTTGAGCCAAGCCAAGCTCAAGTTTTCCTAGAGTCAAGCTTGTGATAAAAAAAGTCGGGGGTGGAAGATGCCCCTCAAGTTTTGAGTTAAGAAATTTTCTCCTCCACTCTGGTCTGCTCAACTCGACTGCCTGGCCCTTATTCCTCACCAGTGAAAGAGTATTGGTTTTAACTTTGGCAAGTTGTAGACGTTTGTAGTATTTATCTATGTACTTCTGGCGTTACAATCTGGGCCTGAAATTGCAAGCAGATTTCATCCTTCTATTCATTTATAAGCTAATCTTACTCAATCACCTTTAGCTTGACATTGCATTTTTGTAATCCTTTTAAAACCTCTCTCATTACCTTTGCTCTTTTTGTCTACAAATCAGCACTAATACACAACTTCCAAACACTTTCTATTGCAATGAATCACAACTATCATGCAATTCTCGTGCTATAAAATGTGTCAAACCTTACAGCAAACAAAACGTCCCGTGAGAGATCGACAAAAGAAGCTACCGGAAGCTTATCCTATGCGTCGACTAAAGCTGCATTGACATCCCGATAAATTAAGGCCAGAAATAGTAAGAATTAAGGTTCAACTATGATGAATAGGTAGGCAGTAATGGGAGACTTAACTGAGATGGGAAATGTCAACCTCTTCGGGAATCCTGAAAGTGTCTGCTGCACCAAACTTTCTCTTCTCTTCCCCAACTGATTCATCTTCGTTGTTGCTGTCCCTTTTGTCAACATCATGAGGAATCATTGGAGATGAAGGGTCAAGAATACTTTTGGATCTATAATTATGGGTAGCAAGCATCTTAACTTGGCCGAGATGAGAAATTTCAACTACGACAGTTTCGTTGTTGACTGAAAGAGGTTATATCTATGGTTCCCCATCAATCCTCATGAATGTATGCTCAGCTGCACCTTTATGGAACTCAAATAGGATACGGTGTGCCTACATGCAAGAAAACGGACACATTTGTTGAGCTATATGTTGAAAAAACACTATTTTGTGCTAATTAAACGATCAAAGATTACAGTAACTGAACTGCTGGACAAATCACAATGTGTAAGAAAAAGTATCAAACCTGTCCAAGACGCATCCCATATCTCTATAATCACATTTTATTTTATTTTATTTTCTGTGAGAAGAAAAAAAAAAGATTCATTAATAATTTACATATATGTCTATCTGCTTGAGCACTCGTGTAAAATGATATATACAAACGCAAGAAATGGAAGCGTACAAAAGAAGATTAAAGGCCCCTGATTAAGGTTGCTAATTTTAATGACATTTCACTGATTGCTCTAATGTTTCTGAAAATTTTGAAGATATAATTGATTTTTCCTTGTTTCGCAGCCAAACAAATAAAAAAAATAAATAAATAAAATAAAAAATTCATCTCCACACACACACACACACACAATAAGGGAAAATGCCAAAAGCAAAAATTTAATGGTCTTCTACAATCAAATCTAATCTCCCTTTAGCTAGGTGCATATAGGCCTGTAAATGTCATATCCTAAAATACCCATGTAACTAGACCCTATACTTTACCCTATCCAATGGATATTAAGACCCATAGGGTCTATCAATTGGGTCTACCATATAATATTAATACCTATTGGGTTCTACTCTATTGTACTCAAGATCCATTGGGTTTATGAAAGTAGGCATGTTAATTCGGATATTCGAATATAGATTTAACGTATAATTTTTAAATTTTATTTTTATATATAATTTAATACCTATACATTATATTATTTATATAAATAATTATATCTAAAATTATGCGAAAATGAGAATAAGTTTTGGATGCGAATATTTTGATGTGGATACTATCATATCCATATCCAAAATTTTAGACAATGGATAAGGAAACGGAATATCCAACCATTTTTGGATATAAATAATATCTATTAATTTGAAATACGGATACAGACGATTGAACAAGCATTCGAATATTTTTTACAGGCCTATATGAAAGCATCCTTGATCATTCATGTTTTTTCAAATATTCATATTCTTAATCAAATTACCTCACTGGCATCCTCTAATAAAAAAGTCATAACTTATTCTACACGCCTTTCTTTTTAGAACCGATTTTTTTATTTGAAACTAAACTCATTGAGCTTTTCAAGCATGTATAGCACACCCTCTAAAGAATTTCCAAAAAAAGCAGTTTTTTGTCCGAAATTATCTCTTCTGCTGAAATTATTACTGCTAAATTTGCTTCTACATCAACTATTGATTACTAGTTTAAATTTACTACTTTTATGTGAAAAAAATATAAAATGAACATGTTTTAATTTAATACAAAAATATTCAAATCGAACAAATATATAATTAATTAATGCAAATTTACAACTAAAAGTATTCAAACTAAGCAAATATATACCTGAAAAAAAATTAATATATTTGTCGCACAAAAATTAATATATATATTCTTAAGTTTGTATGCATTCAGTTTACACATACATATATTAATATATATTTTATCTTGATAGTAATAATTTTTCATTAATTAATAATTAATAAAATTTGAATGTTATTATATATAAGTAATCTTTGGATATGGGTATAAACTCTACCTATACCCATGGGTAAATTATGGGTATAAACCCTACCCATACCCATTAGAATATTTTCAATAGGTATAGGTAGGATATGGGTATGATAAAAAATTAAGGGGTATAGGTATGGGTATGGGTCTCTACCTTTTTTTTTTATACGGGTAGGGCAATACCATATCCATTGATAGGCCTAGGTGCATACATCATTATTCTCTATATTTGTTCTTCTTGTTCCTCTTCTTCTTCACCATCCTTTTTATCTTCCTTTCAATTTGCGGAGACTGGAAGCAATAAGCAAGCTATCTAATTTGCTTAGATCATGTTAGAAAACACAGACTTTCTGATTGCTGATGTTTTTGAAATTTTGAAGATCTAATTCATGATTTATATTTTATAATAAAAAGCCAAAGGGAAATTCCAAAAACAAAAGGAGGAAATGGGAGAGGACAATGTTAATCCAACAAAACACAGATGCTTGATCATTGTTTTCAGGTGAGTTAGCATTTAATGTCTACCTTTGGTAATTCTATCAAAGCTAAGTGGTGAGGAAGAATTTACTTAAAGAACATTCTAGAATTAATAACTTAATGAACATTCTAGAATTAATAACTTAATGAACATTCTAGAATTAATAACTCGAGGAGAAAGGGGAGAAGAATGTTGATCAAATAACCAAAGAAGCTCGTTTGATTTTTTTTTTCAAGTGAGTTAGTTTATGCAAACGCACCAAAGTGGCAAGGAAGAATTTGGTGAAAAAAGGGAGAAAGAAAAATGTTGATCCCAAAGGAGCATGCTTGATTCTTTCTTTTCAGGTGAGTTAATTTGTATAATGTATAGTCTATCTCAGATGATTTTATGTAGATACATCAAAGCGATGAGGAAGGATTTAGTGAAAGCAGGGAGAACGGAAAGAAGAATGTTGATCCTAAAGAAGCTTACCTGATTTCTTCTTTTCAGGTGAGTTAGTTTGTATAATATTTAGTCTATCTCAAATGATTTTATGCAGATGCACCAAAGCAGTTTGGAAGAATTTAATGAAAGAAGGGGAAAGGAGGCAAGAATGTTATAATTCTAAGCACACCGAAGAAGCTTGATCAATTCCTTCTTTTCAGGTGAGTTAACACATAATATAGTAGTCTGTATCAGGTAATTTATTACCATATGGTGGCGAGGAAGAGTTTACTGGAAAAGGCATGAAGAAAGAAACTTGCATGATTCCAACAAATCAAAGAAACCTACGTGATTCCTTTCTTTCAGGTGCGTTAGCTTGTACTATATCTAGTATATATCGGGTTATTTGATGAAGATATGGCAAAGTCCGATAAAGATTTTAGTGAAAGAATCCCAAACAAACTAAAGAAAACGTGCTTGATTCCATTTTTCAGGTGAGTTAGCATGTAAGTAGTCTATTATATCAGGTGATTTTATTAAATGAATATGGGGCGGAAGAATTCACTAGAAGAGCGCCTCGAATCAACAGCTCAAGGGACAAGAGGGAGACGAATTTCGTTTCATTTATTCTTTTTAGGTGAGTTAGTTCATATAATATATACTTTATATCTGGCGATTTATGAAATGCACCAGAGCAGCGATGAATTATTAGGGAAAGAAGGATAAGTAAGAGAAGTGTTGATCTCAAACTGAAGAAGCCTGCTTGATTTCTTTTTTTTTTTTAAATCTATATCAAGTGTTTTTATGTAGATGCAACACCTAAAACAGCAAGGAAGAATTTAGTGAAAGAAAGAAGAAGGGAGAGAAGAATGTTGATCCCAAACGAAAGAAGCTTATTTGATTCCCTCTTTTCAGGTAAGTCAGCATGTATATAGTCTATATTAGGTGACTTTCATCTACTAGAAGAGCATCCCTTTTCCTTGGATCAATGACTTAGGAGGAAGGGAGAGATGTCGATACAAACTTAAGAAGCATGCTTGATTCCCTTTCAAGTAAATTGGCTTGTATAATATAGTTTATATCTAGTGTTTCTATGCAGATGTGGGCAAAGTGGCCAGGAAGAATTTAGTGAAAGAAGGGAGAAAAGAAGCCTACTTGATTCCTTCTTTTAGGTGAGTTAGATTTTAGAGTAAATTGCATTAAATCCCCCAAGTTTTTGGGTCCAATGCACTATTAAATGGGGCAAAAACGCACTTTTTTCAATCGTGGAGGGGTTAATTGTACATTCGCAAAGCTTAGGAAGTAAATTGCACTGGACCCGAAAAATTGAGAGTTTTAACGCAATTTATTCCAGATTTTATTATAAAGATGTGGCGGGGGAGAATTTATTGGAAAAGCTTCCAAAATCAAAAACTCAAGGAAAAGGGAGAGAAGAATGTTGGTCCCAACAAATAAAAAAGAAGCATGTGTGATTCCTTCTTTTCGAGTGAGTTTGCTTGTATAATTTATAGTTTATTCCAAGTGATTTTATACAAATGTCGCAAAGTGACGAGGAAAATTTTAGTGAAAGAATAGAAAAGGGAGAGAAGAATGTTTCTTTTTCAGGTGAGTTACCATGTTATATAAGTATACTAGGTGATTTTATTAAGGCAAAGTGGCGATGAAGAATTTACTAGAAGAGATCAACAAATCGAGAAGAGGAAGAAGAATGTTGATGCCAACGAACCAAGTGAATCTGCAAATGTAATAAATATTTTTAGGTGAGTTATCTTTGAATAAATATTCTATATTACGTGATTTTATGCAAATGTAATAAAAGCAGCAAGGATTTAGTGAAGGAATGGAGAAGGGCTCTAAGAACAACTATACGTTCCTAATAACAACTATCACACTATTAATTAATTTTTTATCACAGGTGTTATATTTTTCTGTAGTGAAAGGGAAAGAAGACTGTTAATCTCAAACAAACTAAAGAAGCTTGCTTGATTCCTTTTTTCAGGTGAGTTAACTTGTATAATTTATATTTTACATGGGGTGATTTTGATGCAAACGCAGCAAAGCGACGAGGAATAATTTAGTGAAAGAATGAAGATGGGAGAGAAGAATGTTCCCAAACAAACCTAAAGAAGCTTATTATTATTAAAATTGTGAATTGCTAAATCATCACATAATTTTATCATAAACTGCCCTTATAAAAAATAGGACTGACTGGCGATTTCGAAGGAACTGGAATTACAGGACTTTTCCATTTCCATTCAAGAAAAATATACTTTCTTAAGCCAATAAAGACAAAAAGAATCTATGGCTCAAACCAACTTAACTCGATGATGCTAAATTAGAAAATCACCAAACCTTTTGGAGGAATGAGGATCTTGTGGTCACTAAGGCATCCATGCAAAAGTTCTAGAATCCAGGCTGCGAAAACTATGGTGTTTGCGGCCACAACTCTTTATTTTCTTGATAGACCATTCATCATACCACACAAATATTGTAGTCGTACGTGGTAAAACCTTTTCTTCTTCTTCTTCTTCCTTTTTTTTTTTTAAATATATAGGGTGGTGAATGCAGAGGTTAAATACATAAAAATATAGGAATAAATTACCTTGATGCTTCTGTGATTTGAAAATTTTAATACCACCCTTATTATTATATTAATAGGATCTGTTTACAATGTTATTACATGAACAAGGTCTACTTGTAATGTTTGGATCTTCAAGGAATAATATCTTAATTTTTCAAATCATAAAGGATATTTTTGTAATCAGTCAAACTTTAGGAGCATATTGAGATAATTTTCCCAAACATATATATAATGGCAGCAGGCAATAGACCCCTTCAAATGCAGAGAACAAATGCAAGTATAATTTCTTCAAAAGTACTTTGAATAAAACTCTTCCAATTCAACGAGCAATTATTTTACGAAGATGATTTTTTCATATACAGTACTCAATGAAGACTATTAGAAGTTTTAGTTTCATAAAAAATTGTGCTTTACATATAACAATTACAAAATATTGAATATTTGCAAAACTGTGTTTCAAATGTTTGGAAATAGTAGCTAGTAATCTAAAATTAAGAGCCGATGTAGATGTGGTAGCCAATTATTCAAAAAGCTGATGTGAAAATATCATTGACCGTAGTTACACTACATAAGGTGAAAATATCCACTATGGCTATACGGTAGCAAGGATCTCTATTTTCTTTGTCAATGCTTTTCACTATATGGATCTTAGACGGGAAATTGCAACCTACATGATAACACTCACATGGGTCCCTATCTTACGGCATGAGCATGCCTGCCTCGAGTAACCTTATTCTAAATTTAAGCATAATCATCAAGATCCCAAGAGAGGGACAATGATAAAAAATATATTCTGGTTAATGAATCAATTCGACAATCATAGTTAGAATAAGCCAATGATCAGTCAAAGCATGTTAGACGAGCAACTTCTAGAGAGACATCTTTATTACTTATTAGAATTTAGATTTAATTTTGATTTAATTTCTCAATTTTTGGTTAGTTTAAATAAAGAAGAGAAAGCAACTAAAATACTTAGTGACCAATTCTTCCCGTGTGATTAGTAGCATATATTTCGATGACTACTTTTACGACATACTCAATACATGTCTATTGTTATATTTACGCCCACTTCAACAGAATGTTTTTGAGGCATAATCAAAAACTGAATAGAAATATAGTAATGACTAATTAAAATATTGTGAGGGTCAATTAAAAAAAAAATGAGAATTGAAATGTCATCTTAAAGGTTTTGTCCATTAGTCGGGAGGATGAGAGGCGGTCGAGTGATTCGGCATCCATGTGTGTGCCATTGGAGCCTATTGTGGAGGCACCCCCCCCAACTCCCGGCATGCCTGAGTAGCATCGCTTGGGGAGGTGATGAACTGGCCTATTTCAGTGGATTCGACCAATTCCAGTTGGCTTATTAGTATTGTGGCTCAGCATGGATTGGGCCATTTTTCATGTGACAGTAGTTATAATAATTAAAATAAAAAATTTAAAAAAATAAAAGAAGAAGAAGAAGAAGAAGAAGAAAAAACGAAGAACAAAAAAAGAAGTAAAATGCTTGAATTGAGCCAGACCAGACAAATTTGCATTCTTCAGTGATTATTTTATTTTTAATCTTTGAATTTTAATTTCTTGAAGAAAAAAATCATCTCATGCGCTGTCATTTGTTTATAGAGAAGCGATTGCATTTAATCATATATCAATATCATTATATGAATATATTCTAAAAATTAAATATATGAACTAAGCACCTTTGGATATGGGCCATAAATTGTCTCACGATGTTCTGAACCCAGCTCACGTACCGCTTTAATGAGTGAATAACCCAACCCTTGGAACATAATACAACCATAGCCCTAGGTAGCGAAGAGCCGACATCAACGTGCCAAATCAATGTGAGCTCTTGAGAAAGATCAGTCTATTATTCCTAAAGTAACTCTTATCCGTTGAGCGAAGGCCCTTCCACTTGGCACCATCGGATAGAATACGTCTTGTTTATCTTGACAAAATGGGTGCAATAGCTATCCCAATGCCAAAGATATTCATGACATTTAGTGGTTTTGCAATAGCTAGTCAAATTCTTTAAATTATCATTTGATAAACAAATACTATCATTCAGTAAATAAATTCTTATACGTTAAGTGAGATTAGATCCTGAATCTTTCTTATTATTTAAGTACTGCTAAATTAAAATTGTGAATTGCTAAATCATCACATAATTTTATCATCACTTTACTTTCTTAAACCAATAAAGACAAAAAGAATCTCTACCTCAAGCCAACTTAGCACAATAATGCCAAACTAGAAAGTCACCACACCTTTTGGAGAGGAATGAGGATCTTGTGGCCACCAAGGCATCCATGCAAAAATTCTAGAATCTAGGTTGTGAAAACTATAATGTCTGGGGCCACGACTCTTTATTTTCTTGATAGACCATTCAACATAACCACACAAA
>JACFYI010003717.1:304304-316456 GCA_014898755.1 Handroanthus guayacan
GTGGGTTGGAGGGATTGTATTTGATTATGTGCCTGATATCAGGCTTGGAAAAACTATAGCTTTGGAAAGCCGCCTTGCCACAGTAGGCGGGTTGCTTCTTCTGTCGTCGCCGACGAGCTCTTGGTGAGGAGACCTTAGGATAAGTTGCTAAAACAATCGGGGAAAGGAGGATCGTCCCTTTTGGTAGAATTCCAAAGAAAGACGGTATAGTTTCAATGTCCGTCCTAAAATAACCGAGCCCTCATTCTTCGAAATTCTCTTCCGGTCCACTATCCACCCCGTCAAGTTGACTATACCAGAGAGGTCAGAGTGAAAAAGCTCTTCGCCTTCATAAACCAAACGGGAGTCAAGGTGAGAACAGTCACCAGTGAGTTGGCTTAGTCTCTTACGGACAGGTGCACGATCGACTTCTGCATTCCATTCTTCGATCCTTTGTCTATGGCCTCTTCCAGGTAATTAGTTTCCATTCTAATATTGTTTGATTTTGTGCCATTCTTACTCTCCCTTCTCAAAGAAGCTATATCTCCTACATTAAATTTGAATAGAGTGCTAATTTCAAAGGAAGGTATCATGTTCATGTTAATACATGAATTTAATTAACATGGTTCATGAATAATGTCTCTTGGAATTTTTGGATCCTCATTCTTATTGATAGTTGTGTCCCGAGCAGACTAGAAAACAGGATATATAGGGAAACAATATCATTGTTTTGGGCTGTGCAAGGAACAAAGGCATTTATGGAAAGCAGATCCTATTGAGTGAATGCTTTCTTAAGCAGGTCCACCTCAATTCCTCATGACACAAATGAGGGATTTTCGTCTTCTTAGTGTTTGTCAAGTCACTTGTTTCAGGCTTTTTCTTATTTTCGGAATTATAGGCCCTTCCAAATCTGTTAAAAATGAAGTGTCGATGATTGATATACTGTTTGTTGGTCTAATGCTTCTGTAATATAAATGTTACGAGTAAATGAGAAACTATTTGCAGTAATGAAGCAGTATATGTTATCTATGCAAGTTACTTACATTTTGCGCTTTTGTATCTTCATTAGTCTACTTACAATATTTGTGTAATATTACAAGCATTATGCTGTGCTAGAATGCTATCAATTTGTTATCAAATTTTTACATATGTGAAAAGCCTCCAATAAATCTTGTACTTGATTAGTGTTATATTAACTGCTTGAATATTTTTTCTCAAATAAAAGGTGAAACTCTCATTGTTAGTTTGCATACTCTGCTTGTATTCCATTAGGATTCTATTATCATGCATTATGTCTCTTCATTTTCAGGACTGCATATGAAGTAACACTTATTGACGATAGCTAGTCTCAAGATATATTTATTATTGTCAATGGTAACACTTCAACGTCATGGGAAAGGCTTGGTGCGTAATTCATTATTAAACACTTCTTTTTTTTCTTTGGTCAGCTGATAGCGTGGCTACTCTTCTATGATTCTATGCCTGTACTGTAGTTAGGCTAAGCCAAGCAATCTCCTTATCCAACTAATTTGACTGATTGCAGTGGTGCTCTATTATTACATTCCTTTGAGTTGGAGGCAAAAGGGGAAACTAGTTTTTATGGTGCGCCAGCAGTTATTATGTTCCGTATCACCACAACAGCTGCATTACAGGTTTTGTTCATGTGCCTGGTTGCAGCTCCATCAAAATCCAGTGGTGCAAAGGGGAAGCAAGAAGAAGTGCTAGTCTATACATTCAAGTGATTAAGATGCAACTGAATTTCAAGTGCATTAAGCTTGTTCCCGGCCACCCTCTATGTTGATCACGATTCACGTGATTTGTTGTTACATACCAGCTGCAAAGATCTCTGTTCTGTCATGGAAATTTTCCCTTATGTAGAGAGCTATTACTACAGTAGACATTGGAGATAAGATAGCTCGATGGCCCACAGCCTCTTTTTAATACTGTGAAGCTTGCTGTTACTGAATTCTGCAAACCTTATGCATAAAAGTAGTTCAACTTTTTGTAGCTTTTTTTAGCTTTGCAATTAAGTTGATCTGAAGAAGTGGACAAGCTCGAAAAATTTGCTTCTTTGTTATAAAAAACCTTTGCTATAGAGATTATCCATTCAAGTTGTTGCATGGCGATGATAAGATTATGTGGCTTCCACATGTTTGCCTCTACTTTCTGGTTGTGCTTTCTTATTTATTTATGTATTTATTTACTTTTTTGGTGGGGGGAGGGGCGCTGGCGAATTGGGCGTGTATGCCAACTGCAGTACTGGTATGGTATTACTTCAGGTTAAATGTGATTACATTCCCTGAGCTTTTTTTTGTTGGCGTTCACTCTCCAAACTTTTCAATTTTTTATAATGACACTCCCACCATCCAATTCCCATTCATTTTTCTATTAAAAAAATAATTGAATGACAAAAATGATCTTTGATTCTTTTTTTTTTCTTTGATGGGTAAATATGCATATCATTTGAACTTTTTTCTTTTTCAACAGATTATTTATTACGGATGTTGTCCCTTTTATGAAAAGAAGTCATGTGTGGTAAAGTGCTTAAATAAGCTACCTAACTGGTGGCTAGTCAAATGGTCAGTAGTGGTGCTGTGAAACCGAAGAGACAGTACGTGCTTGCTTCAAAACCTTTACAATTAAGCAAAGATATTTCAAAATTCAAGAAAAATTTTCAATTCTTAACATACATAAATAAATTTACATTTTGAAAAGAAAAATTAAACACACACATCAAGTCACAATTGCTGGTATATATAAAGGACCCTAAGTAGTATTTTGGTATGTTTTCAAATGAGTTGATAAAATTATTCCTACTTTAAAAAGATAACAAGGGAGTGTTCATAGATAACGTAAAAATAAATAAATATATATATATAATATACACTTAGCATATTTAATATTTATTTTTCTCTTTTATTTATGTCTCCAAATGTAGTTTTTTTTTTTCCAACTTTATTCTCTCCAAGGTTTTTTTGTCTTTTTTAAATCAGGTTATTTAACTTATTTTATATAATAAATCAAGTAAAATATTAATGGTAAAGGAAAATTGATAGCATTTAACATAAAGAAATATTTTTAATTTTGTCTAATAAAAAATTTAAACCCACACATCAAGTGTGTCATAGTAGCTAGTATATATATGAAAATATAATAATAATTATATTATAATTTATATTTTTTGATAAAGGGTGAGCTCCGATTTCATATGTTTTCATGTACACTTCCTAAATATTCTTAAACTCAACTGACTTTAGTAACTACTCACAGCTCACTAATTTTCCATATATACATGTGTGTGTGTGTGTGTGTGTGTGTGTGTATAATAGATTATATAATAAATTCAAGTCAAAATATTTCAATAATTAAGGAAAATTTATTATTATCTAAAATAAATAAATAATTTTAATTTTTTATATAGAAAATTTAACTCCCACGTCTACATTGCCACTTTACTACTAAGTAATTTTGATTGATAAAATAAAATTACCTAACTAAGACCAATAATTTTCTTGGTTCAAACCTATCATGTCTATAAATTATCTAAATTATAGTGTGTGGATAAGAGTTTGTCCGATTAACCAGCTTTGGTGTAGGCTTATGAGTTCATGTGTATATTTGTTGGCATTAAGCATGATGTAAGGCAGAGTCAATTCACTGGGAAAGAACACAATGAGAAATGTACATCACCTTAATAAACATTAATAAACTTAAAGGTACATCAAATCAGATATTAGTAATGTTTGACTAATCCACCAAATTAAAAGATATTGGTAATGATCTGAAAGAAAATAATTTCATGAAACTCCTCTTGCGTCAAACTCTACATGTAACTTGAACAATTTCCAATCTTTTCACACAAGATATATTATTTTTCACAGTAATTGGCTCATTAAGTAGATTAATTTTCAACTAAACAAAGTTCCATCTCATAATAAGCAAATCCTTGCAATAAGAAAAATTATAAAAACTAAGCGAAAAGAAAAAAAATTCTATACCAACCCCAACAAAATTACGTTACTGAAATGTGACTGCAGGAATTACTCTAGTAAGGTGTTTCTAATTTCAACTCAACTGTGGTCTTCCCAATATCAATATACATTGAGATAAGCATCATCAAGTCATCATCTGTATCAATGTCAACTTGGCCACCATACAAAGGGATTTTGCCTTTCAACTTTGCTTCGCTATCATCAAAATTTCTATATACGAATGAAAGTGCATCGTCAAGTACTCGGTCAAAGTTAACCCAAAAATGTCAACCATTTCAGTGTAGTATTGGCAACTCTTATTTGTCACAAGAAAGTTAACCCTGCAATATTAAAAATCACTATTAATCAAATATTGGACTAATTGTGCAAATAAACATGTTTACTTGCTTCATATAAATATAAATAAATATATATATATACATATATATTAATATGCAAATATAAGATATTAGATATCTTAGTATAAAAAATTTGACTCCTATATACAGTTAATAAATAAAAAAGATGACCTGTTGTTCGTGGTTACTGGTTCCATAGTTGCACATTCCCTGTACAAGGAAGCAATAAATAAAATGTCATATTGTATTACATATGTGGACATCATCAAAGTATTATCCTGACTATATTATGAAATTCATATATTTGATAATATCATTTAGGTATTTAAAACACTCAAAATATATAAAACAACTCAAAATAAGCAATTACCAAGCAATAGCATGATTGTGAAATGGTACAAATTCTGTAACCTTATATAGGCCATCATGTTGATCATGAGCTACACGAAATCGAGCTTTACAGCCACATCGTGTTTCTTCTCTTGGTCGTCTCTTACGTCTGGCTTCATATTTAAGAGGCTGTCTAAATCCAGCTCGAGAACAAACCCACTCAACATTCTTTACTAGAGAACCATTTACTGTCTTTTTGTGACACCTTCCAACATCAAACCCATTCTGCCTACCATAGTTCCAATAAAACCAATCGGCTTCATATGGACTGTTAAACACTAATTCTCCTATTTCCTCAGGGTTCAGTTGTAAGAAATTTGGCTCTAATGAAACACGCCCTTTTGCATCTAAACTCCTATCACTCTTATCATCAACTGAGTTACCATAGCATGGCCCCTTCCTTTTATCTTCATCCATAGATAGAAAACTCTTAAGCTACATCAAAAGAAAAGAAATTCCAATATTTTTTAGAGAAAAGTGGTTTCCTTACTTATATAAGGAATAAACTTTGCATATTTTAATGACCCAAAAAATAAAAGTAATAAATAACATGAGTCAATCAAATTAAATGAGTATAATTAACTAAATTAGCTGGTTAGTGCATGTAAATTACAAGTGAAGAAAGAGATAAATAAGTAAAGGACTGTGACGTTGAAGAGCCTGAATTTAAGGGCAACTCTGAGGGTTTCGTTTGGAATTAGTGCAGGGTTTCAGGAAAGCATTCAATTCACCATAAAATAGCCATATTTTCCGAACAAACCACATGCATATGTCATATAGCTGACCATCATGTTAGGGAGAAAACAAAAAAGATTGTATATAAAAAAATGAACTTGTTTTAATTTCTTCATGGATTTGATTTATTATTTTTCCACCCCATGATGCATTTGGGAATGTTTTCTCTTTGTTAAATTTAAAGTGTACAAGGCTTAATCACTACCAAGATTATGAAGAATCACAGTAAAATTTCCTAAAAATGGGCCTGCCAAAATTATACAAAATTTTTTACTTCTGCAAACTGTTTTACCATGAATTTTTTGGGCCTAATTAACTCATGCAGTTGCAGGGATTTGTAGATTAGATCTAATACACCAAGTAAAGAGGAATATACAAGTTTGATAAGCCTTAATGGAGTAGAAACCCCTCAAGATAGCATTAGAAAGATGTTACTAGAAGTTCTAAGAAGCATACCAGATTCCTTTTGCCCTGTTCCAGTGAGAAATCCCAAGCAATGTAAGAATTTATTTATTCCACTTTTACAGAGACCTAAAAGAACAAGAAAATCCATTAAAGTAATAAGTGTCAGTATAACAACAACAGTAAATGGGGAAGACGTTAAAGGGCATATTCAGGCACAAAAAATTCAGCTGAAGAACTAAGTTATGCATTATACCATAACTTCAATTTCTGCTGGATGGTTTAGGATATTAAAGATCGTAAATAGATTATTTCAAAGAGATATGTCTCATTCTCAAGGGTTGAATCATAGTGTTAGATAGACTCAAACTGAAGCAACAACAAGATGTGCTATTACGATTCTTCAATCAATAGGAGTATTTCTGTGGCAAGTTTACCTTTGATGAACAGTTTCAAGTACTCAAAATAAACACTTTTCTAGGTCCAAAGAACCCAATAATTGTAATAACATCACTTTTCATCACAATATATGGCACCATCATCTAGACAATCCATGCAACCTCAATCCATAGAACAATTCCACCATAAAAGAATTAAATCCCAAACCCCATTATTACCCACAAAAAAGGTGTCCAAATTTCAAAGTCTTAGCACTTCCCATTACACCAATCTGTTTTAAGCCCAACATCCCAAAAAGGTAAGAACAAGCCACCCAGAGACAAAAATTGCCTTTGTCTTGCATGCATGACATGCCGTCTTCCCTTTGCCATGCGAAATGGTCCCCATTTTCTCTCGTCATAACCCTACTACAACTTTAATCAGAACCTTAATCAAATCTAACCTCAAAAATAATTTTCCACAATAATCTTTCCTCATTAAGCCCTTTTGACAATATAGTCCTTTTGTAGAGGATTCAGCTGCCTTTCTTCATCACTTTGTTATGGTATTGTTATTGGCATTACCTTAACTGTTTTTTCTTCTTCCTTGTGGTTTGAGAACGGTGCTCTTAACTTTTTAGCTGCTATACATCTATCCCTGCCTCAAAACTTCATTTACTACCTTAGTCTTTCTATAAACACCAGCAAGATAGAACCTTTTGTTTTGATTTTTTGATTCCATTTCTTATGACCTTGAGAGGCTAATGCATATCCTGCTGCTTATCAGCATTTTTTGAAGGTTTCTCTTTTGGGCTTAGAACAAAGTCATGAAAAAGCTTAAATCTTGAACTTTTTTTTTTTTTTTTTACCATTTTGGTTCTCTATTTGACTGTAATATGCAATGGAGAGACATAATACATGATAACAGAATCCTAATGGAATACAAGCACAATATGCAAACTAACAATGAGAGTTTTGTCTTTTATTTGAGAAAAAAACCTCAAGCAGTTAATATAACACTAATCAAGTACAAGATTTATTGGAGGCTTTTCACATATGTAAAAATTTGATAACAAATTGATAGCATTTCAGCAAAGCATAATGTTTGTAATATTACACAAATATTGTAAGTAAACTAATGATGATACAAAAGCACAAAATGTAAGTAACTTGCATAGATAACATATACTGCTTCATTATTGCAAATAGTTTCTCATTTACTCGTAACATTTATATTACAGAAGCACTAGACCAACAAACAGTATATCAATCATCGTCACTTCATTTTTAACAGATTCTGAAGGGCCTATAACTCCGAAAATAAGAAAAAGCCTGAAACAAGTGAATTGACAAACACTAAGAAGACATAAATCCCTCATTTGTGTCATGCGGAATTGAGGTGGACCTGCTTAAGAAAGCATTCACTCAATAGGATCTGCTTTCCATAAATGCCTTTGTTCATTGCACAGCCCAAAACAATGATATTGTTTCCCTATATATCCTGTTCTCTGGTCTACTCGGGACACAACTATCAATAAGAATGAAGATCCAAAAATTCCAAGAGATATTATTCATGAACCATGTTAATTAAATTCATGTATTAACATGAACATGATACATTCCTTTGAAATTAGCACTATATTCAAACTTAATGAAGGAGATATAACTTCTTTCAGAAGGGAGAGTAAGAATGGCACAAAATCAAACAATATTAGAATGGAAACTAATTACCTGGAAGAGGCCATAGACAAAGGATCGGAGAATGGAATGCGGAAGTCGATCGTGCACCTGTCGGTAAGAGACTAAGCCAACTCACTGGTGACTATTCTCACCTTGACTCCGGTTTGGTTTATGAAGGCGAAGAGCTTTTTCGCTCTGACCTCTCTGGTATGGTCAACTTGACTGGGTGGACAGTGGACCGGAAGAGAATTTCGACGAATGAGGGCTCGGTTATTTTAGGATGGAGATTGAAACTACACCATCTTTCTTTGGAATTCTACTAAAAGGGTCAAATTGAGGGCAGATTGAAAAGAAGAAATGGAGATTAGGGGTTCCCTTGAAAGTGACGGCAATGAATATTCCTTAAAATTAAAAGGTAAATGAAAAAATAAATATAAAATGATAAAATTTGTGTGGTAACCGGTTCAACAGGTTGCCCTAAAAAAAAGGATATTAAAAAATAAATAAATTAAAATATAGGACACGTGTCATCTAATTAGGGGATACCTGATGTTAGGTTTTTACTACTTGAACTAATTTTAGACAAATCCTTTTCTTTTCTTTTTTCCCCCTCTTATTATTTCTTTCTTTTCTTTTTTCCCCATTTTTCTTTTTATAAAAACAGCAAAACTTCTACTTTTCATTATTCTTTAATAATTTTCTATTTCATTTGTATGTATCTATTCTACTTGGTTTGCAAAGATGATTAAAGCTTCAAAAAAAGAAAAAATGTAAGTAATTTGATTTCTACTTTTTATTCTTAATTTTTATTAACTAATTGTTATATGTACTAAGGCTTTTAATAAATTAGAAATTATAAAAATTATGAACAATTAAGATAATGTTAAAATAATTGTTTAGTGACTTACTTTTTATATCTGTATTTTGATTGTTAACTTGGCATTACTTTTTTGTAATTGATGATCGCAGCATTTGATTAAAAGTTTCAATTTTTAGTTAAACGTTATGAAATGAGATTTCTTTTGGGGTTAAGAAATGCCATTTCAAAAGAAATCTCATTTCAAGATTAAAATGAAGGTATATTGTCATCGAATAAATACAATTTTCTTCATAAGGAAAATATAATTTTCTTGAACTTTTAAGACACTTATAGAAATTTGTGAAAAAGATATTGCTATGATATTGAGAAAAATGCCAAAAATAATCAGTTTGTTTGTCTAACAATGCCAAAAGAAATTATACATGGACGTGCTATAGAAACAACTAAAGTTATTATAGAGGATTTAAATGATGATTTCTTTGGTATACTCATTGATAAATCTCGTGACGTATCAAATGATGATATTATCACGATATTTCAAAATATAAAATCTGATGAGGACAATTCACTAATATGTTTAAATTTTATTTTTTTTTATAAAAATTATTAATATTTTTTAAATTTAATTTTTATTAAAATTTTGACTTCACTTAGCAAAAATTCTGGATCCCCCACTGTGATTTACACATAGAGGATTAATCTTGGGTGCACTTTTTTGCTATGATTAAACTAATCACAGACGCTTTTTGGACCCACAATGGAATGATTATCAAAAGGACCTACTCATTTAAGCACATCGATTTACGAAATTTCGTTGATACTTTAGGCAAAAACAAATTTTATGAGTGTCAATTGAGAATTAAGATAATATAGAATGTAGTCTCACTCAAATATAATATTAAAGTCCACCAAAATATAATATTTTAATAAAATCAATTTAATATTTAGCATATAAAGCATATGTTTAGATACTTTTTTCATGTTGATCCGAGGTTGACAGTTCTTTTAAGTGTAGGGAAACAAGCCTGGTAGTACACAACAAGTAGATAAGCATTGATCTGAAATCAAAGGATGCAGTCAAGGTCATTAGGGCTTTCTAAGCACGGGTTGGCTATAGTCCAATAGGCATGATTTTTACTTAACATTATATATTTTTTAAAAATTTGCCATGTGTACAAATGATTCTTTAGAATCATTACCTTTTATGTTAAATTACTTAATTACCCTTAATAAAAAATTAGTAAATAATTAATTATTAATTACATTAAAATCTCAAAAATATCATTCAATTTTAATAATAAGACATTCTCCAAAATACCCTTTTTAATATCTTCTATTTTAAAAATTACATAATCTACAAACTCATCAAATTTTTATAATTTATACCTAAATCACAAAAATACTTATATTCTTATTCTTGAGAAATAAAAAGAGTCTAAATTACCCAAAAAAAAAAAAAAGAAAAGAAAAGAATGAGGATAAAAATAGTGAACATTACCCAAACCTAAACAAGAAAAACAAAAATCTAATCCGTAGTTGGCCTCTCCTTTCAGATCCGGCCCTAGCCAAACACGCCGCCATTAGTCTGCGAATGGCCAAACACGCCATCACTATCTCTGCCAATGGTCTTGGAATTTCTTCATCTGTTTACTATAACACGAAAAAAAACACTGAATTTTTAAAAGAATCCAAAAACCTTAATCTGTGACAACATTCCTTTCTTTTTTTATATCCCAAAATTTATTCTCAACTCCCGTCGCTAAAACTGAAACTCCTCGACTGGCCGAACGGTGGTTGGTGCACAGTGGAGCGGGGAGGGTTCAGGGCGAACGGCGGGGGGTTCTGTTCTTGCTTCTTAAATTGGATTTATGTTTTTGTGGTTTGTAAAAATTTTGTGAATTTGTAAATTATGTAATTATTAAAATAAAAAATATTAAAATGGATATTTTGGAGAATATCTTATTATTGAAATTGAATGATGTTTTAAAGATTTTAGTATAATAAATAAGTAATTAAGGTTAATGAAGTAATTTAACATGAAAGGTAATGGTTCTAAAGAACCATTTCTATACATAGCGAATTTTTAAATGGTATAGGATGTTAAGTAAAAACCATACATATCGGACCCGTTCTGAGCAAGTTCTTTCGATACTTAAGCCAGGTAGGTCCTGGTAGGATAGTGAAGAGAATGTGTGGTGTCATTCAAGTTCTCTATATAGACTTATCATGTGATCAAGGTGATCCGTGTCACGTTGGGCTCAAACAAGACTTTTTTTAGGATTTCGAGATGGTAGAGAATATTTTTTCATGTTGTACAAGGTAAAATTAACTTTTGCGCAAGAGCCTGCATAAGCGTTGATAGGCCAATTCCGTATATCTGCTATCACTTCTATGTAGGGGTGGCAATTTCTAACACGACACGACAACCCGACACGAGTTCGGCATGAAAAAAGTGGGTTGGGTTGACCCATTTTTGGGTTTGGGTCAAAAAAGGTCGACATGAATAGTGACTCGAAAAAAATAAGTTAGGTTGGGTTGGGTTTCAGGTTATCCGAACAACCCAAAATTTAATTTTGGGTGACACGACAACTCGAACCTACCTGAATCGACACGACACGACCCGAAATAATTTTTTTTTTTTATATGAAAATATTATTGGTGTAACTGAACTTTGAGTTTTTAAAAAGATATAATTTTATAATATAAATGATATAATAATGGTTGATAAAAAAAAATAATTAGTATAAAGTAGTATATAAACTATAAAATAAGTAAAAATATTTAAATTTTTAAAATTTAACTAATTTTAATATATTCTTTTTCAGAAATCAAATAAATAAAAATATATTATCTCCAAATAATAACTTGAACATTTTAGCAAAATATAGTTTAATATAGCTATCTTTACTTAAGTTTTGTCACAACTCATGATAAAAGTATTGGATATGTATTTGAGATATTTTAAGCTATTTATTTCAACAATTTCTCTTATTTAAATTTTATTATATATCGAACAAATTTAAATAAATCTATTTTGAATGAAATAAATGAATTATTATTTCTTTTATATATTGTATATACTTAACACCATAAAATTTATATACTCACAATCATAACTTTAGGAGATCAATTTTAATTCCTACAATAAAGTATTCAAAATAATTTCTCTCAAATTATCCTGAATTACTAAACGTAAAAAAT
This sequence comes from Handroanthus guayacan, assembly GCA_014898755.1. Taxonomy (NCBI): domain Eukaryota; kingdom Viridiplantae; phylum Streptophyta; class Magnoliopsida; order Lamiales; family Bignoniaceae; genus Handroanthus; species Handroanthus guayacan. The sequence goes on from JACFYI010003717.1 coordinate 316,219, forward strand.
GAAGGAAAATTATAAAACTATATGAATATTATGATGTTACATAAATAGTCATACAAGATAAAACATTAGTTATTAAGACAATTTTTGTGATTTATACTAATATGTGATAAAAAATATTATTCTTGTTAAAATATTCACAAAATAATTGTTACTAATTTTAAAATAACTGTAATAAGGTATTATAAATTAAAGTTGTAAGCAACACATATATTCTTCTTTTGCAAAATAATCCTAATGC
>JACFYI010003717.1:320135-340243 GCA_014898755.1 Handroanthus guayacan
GTCGAGCTTGTAAGAATTTAAGTACGATCAGTTGTATTTTGGAGAACTCATGATATAAAATTGAAAAATTTAGTTATGAATTATGAAATGTTCGAGTTTTTAAGTTATGAATGCTTCAAAATTTTCTATTTACGGTTGTTAATTAGTTTTCCGTTTGAGAGTAACGATCCGGACCTAGGTGCGGATGCTCTAGTTTTTCGGGGCGTTAGAGTACCCAAACATTTTTAGAAAGGGATCGTGAATTCGTCTTGAGAGGGGGACCTGGTCCACGCTTCAACCGGCTTGAAAAAAGAAAATTCTTTGTCTCCCTATCCTTTTTTAATATTATTTCCAACACCAAGAGTGGCATCCCTTTTTTTTTTTTTTTTTTTCTCCTCCGTAAATTGTAAAATACTTTCACCGAAAACAATTGCCTTAATCGCGGAGGTTTAGGACTAAAAACTAAAAAGTGATGGAGGCCTTGTCTCGGGTGTGAACGTCGTACAGTCTAAACAACACGTGTGTTTAAACTTGTTGCAAATATTATATAATCTATATTATCACTACAAAATTATTTTTTTTTTCTTTTCAACCGAAAGATTAACAATCGTAGTGAAAGTAACAGCTAATATAAAAAATTAACAGCTATAGTGGATGTGATAGACAATAATCCAAAAATTCGTAGTGAAAATATCATTTGCCGTAATTAGACTGAGGTGAAATCATTTATCACGACTATATGTCATGTTGGATTTTTCACTATTATCGCAGAAATCACAGATCATTACAGTGGTAAAGTCGTAGCAAATAATTTTCTGCCATATTTTTTTCTTATTAACATTAGTTTTTAGCCATGATAATTACTCAAATTTCTTGTATATTATATTTAAACAAAAACATCTTGTATAGTTATTTTGACCCATTATTAAGTGAATAAATAAAAATAATTTTATTCTAAAAGATACAAAATAGTTGCAAAAATAATGATAAAATATTTCTTTTCAATATTTTAATATTTGTTTTGCTATCCATTTTTTTCTTGAAATTATAATTTTTCTTTTATTCTTCAACTTTATTCTCTCCAAATTCATCGTTTATTCATCTTATCCCACATAATAAATTGAAGTAAAAATATCTAAGAATTAAGAAATTTTTATTATTATTAAAAATAAATAAATTTTTTATATTTTGTTTAAAAAAAATTAACATATTAAGTATACCACAATTGCTAATATATATAAAGTATGATCACTTTAACTACTAATTTTGGTCCCTCAGTTAATAAATAGACAAAAATAACTCTGTTGTTGATAAGGATAAAATAATTATTGCAATGATGACCCTTATACGAGTAAAAAGGCTGAGGTGTCAAAACTTCTTGGTTCATGAATTTGGTTGTTATTGGTGGCCGGTAAACTTCCATGTAGCCACACCAAAAAAAAGAAAGGGTCATGGATTGCTAAATCTACCCTTGACTTAATACAAATTCAGATGTTTTTAGGCAATCAAATCATATGTGTTGGAACTCCATTAGTAGAGCGACATCAACTAAAAATCAAATGTAATCATGTCGGGCGATGGTCCACCAATGTTTGAATGTAATTGTGTTTTGAAAATTACTAAAATCCCCAAAATGCCCAATTCAAGCTGTTTTTTTTTAATATATATATATATATATAAGATGATTTAAGAAAATATTTTTCCATTCAAAAGAAATAATTCAATCTTTTTTTTTTTTTTCCTTTTTGAAAGAGACAACTATTAGCTTTTACATTAACATCATCTAAGATTTTATGATTCTTGGACTAAGCTATTTTGGGTTTTCATTAGATAATTAACTTGGGAACAAAATAAAATTTTAAAGCAGGATAAAAATTTCAGTTCCAAACATATATAAGACAATTTTTTTTTTTTTTTAATAATGAAAGCTAAAATTATTTTTGCGAAGGATTTCTGAATGTTTTAAAAAATTGCAATTCCAACTTCGTCGTTGCAGCGGATTAAAAATTATGCATTAATTACTCATTCTGCAGAGTAGTTGAATCACTCGATAAATTATTTAATATTATGTCCAAATAATTTTAATAGTTATTGCTAAAGTTATTTAAGCTACTGATTTCTTATTTTTGTATGTCATATTCTCTAATTATTAATTACTGATAAAAAATTTTGAGATGCATAAAACAATGTACGGAACGCGGTTTCTAATTTTATTTTAAAGTTCACTAAAGTAGGTAAAAAAGTAACTTTTCGAGAAAGGGTAATTTAATATCTTATGTTCACTGTAATTTTGTCTATTTCTAGTGTTTGGCACCATTTTTCCCTCAACCCTTCAAAGGGTTGAACTTTCTATTACCTAGAAAATGCGTCTGGCTACTCATTTGGAATATCTTATAATATATTTTTTAAGCTTATAAAATACTAAATTTTATTTTAAAAATGAGTTGATAAAAATGTTTGGATAAAATAAAGTATTAGAACTTATAAGATGTTAGCAACTATAAAATTAAATAAACTTGTTAAGATTTTGAAAATAACTTAGAAACCCCTTGCATTAAAAAAAAGAACAAGAACGACATATAAGATCCTAAGTCTTATTTTGGGAGCTTATAAACTCTTTTCAAAAAGATCACTACAAAATAATTGAATTTTGACAATTTTAAATATTAACAGTCGTGGTAAAAGTGGTACTCAATAACGCAAATTTAACAGTTATGGAAGCGGTACTCAATTCCTTAAATTAATCGGGTACAAACGTCCACATGACTATACCATGTCATAGTGATTTTTTCACAACCTTCACAAAGTTACAAATCATTGTCGTGCTTAAGGTGTAATAAATAATTTTTCACTATCATTATTTCCTATTAATATTAACTTTTAATCATGATAATTAATCATACTTTTAATATTATATTTACCAGACACATTTTTACATCTTATTATAAGCTCACCCAAATGTCTTCATAATTCGGATCGCTCCTCTCCCTTACTCAACTGAAATTAGGATTCGTTTGAGGCTGTACGTATTCAAGTAGTTTAACGTAGATCAAATTATTTTCTTTTAAAACCAATATATATTCAGATAAAAACAATCATTTTTTTTTTTTTCAGAAAATTACAAACTTTATTCAAAATTTATTATTCTTTTAACTTTGACTTTCACATACTTTTAATATTATACAAATTTATTGTCCTATATATATAGTTTATTTTAATCTGTTTATTATTAATCATTGAAAGTTTGTGATCTCAAGTTAATTTAGTTTTGAATTTACTTTATGTTTGATCTTAATTTTAATGATTAAGAGAGGAATTAATGAGTCTGCCATAATTCAAGAGTGTCAACGGTATACTAAGATAAATTATAAATAGTATTTAATTTATCTAATAACATTTGGCTGCTGAAGCAACTGGAAATTTTGAAAGTTGAAGTCTAAAAGCATTTAATGTAGGGAAGATATTATTATACAATCTTGTCTTTCATTAAGCTCACTGAACAAATATCTTGGAAATTTGCAAAGGACAGCTGCCTCAACGCCCCATATCAAAATATTCTTTAAGTTTTTAATAATTATCATTATACCTCACCGTTAATTCATTTAATGCATGATTTAATAAAAATATATGTAACATTATAAGTCACTACAAAAAATAGAGCATGAGTGACAATATAGAAATTGTCACTAATTTTATAGAAAAAATGACAAAGAATTATCTTTTGTCACAAAAAATGATTTTAACAAACTAAATAGTGACAACAATATATTTATATTGTCACTATTGACAATTAGTGACACATGTATAGTGACTACCTAATGACAATGAAAATCTTGTCATCAAATTGTAATGACAATTTTTATTATCATTAGATTGTCACTATAAATGTGTCACCAATTGTCTATAGTGACAATTTACAATACTATTTTTTATCACTAATAAGCTATATAGTGACAATACAAAAGTTATTATCATCTAAAATATATAATTAGTGATAAAATAAAAGTTATTGTCACTTAATATATATTATTAGTGACAATATTTGTATTGTCATACAATTTTTTGTCATTCTTGTTCTATTTTTTGGTAGTGAGTAAACTCCGTCACAAAAAGTCTACTTAGCATGAAGTTTCAGTGAAATATTAGATTTCCAAGAGATATAATGGTGATATTACACAAATTCCATTAGGTTATTACCTAGACCAATAATATGGATGATAATAATTATCCAAACTTCATAAAGTATCTTGATAATTACGTCAAACCTTAAACAATCCTGATAATGTAATTATCCGACTTATATAATAGTGGTCATGAAGGCCAATTGGACATTAAAACAAGATTATATAATAGGGATAATTACCTCTACACCCCCTGAGGTTTGGTATAATTACCATTACACCCCCGAGATTTGGTTAATTACCATTACACCCCCTACTGTACAATGTAATTAATGCATAAGTACAATTACACCCCCTGAACGTATGCATGTATTACAACTACACCTCCTTAACTTATGCTTATATTACAATTACACCCCCATATCTAAGGGGTCTACTTGTAATGTTTAAAATTTTCAGGGAGTGTAATGGTAATTAATCAAACCTCAGGGGGTGTGGAGGTAATTATCCCCATATAATATTGCCTTATCATTTGATGTTAGGGATCGGGAGAAATATATACATTCACTACAATATTCTTTTTTTCTTTAATTCATGATTATAATGTAAATGATTATGGTAAATTTGTTTAAAATGCCTTCCTATTTCAATATTTCCTCTCAAGAAAAAGAAGAAAATAGTAAATTACTGAGGTTGCATGTCTCATAGTGGAGTAGCAATAATATAGTCAAACCTCACCTCGAGATTTCATTAGCATGCAATGATATCAGATCATGTGGGCCAAATGGGATAAATTTTCTAGCATCAATTACATTTTGAGAATATGAAAAAACATTGTTAGGTGCAACTGAGTCTTAGCTCCCTTTGATAAAAAGAGTTCCATCACTCTCCACATGATAAACTATGGAATCACGGGCATTATAATATTTAGCCACAGTTTCGATGTTATTTTTGGGCCGATATATCACTTTAATTCGACATGTCAAATACATAAATGTAATTATTTACAAATAACTTATTGAGTCTAATTTTATATTCTGCATCTAAATATGTCAAACGGGCCAGCTCAGCCCACAAAAACATTTGGCTAGGACTTAACCGGTTTGGAGCTTATGTGGGCCAGGCCGGGTCAGGCCGAAATGCATTTTGGGGGGCCTGATTCACGGCCTATAATCGGGTCCCCTAATAATATGTTTGGGCCTAAACGATCCTAGACTAAACTAGCAAAGTCAAGCGGGCCTTAAATAGTTTGGGCCTGGCCGAACCATTTCTTTATTAATATTTTAAAATTTATACTATAATTTCCCTATTTTTTTGTTTTTTCATTTTTTTAATTTTTTTAAATTTAATCAGGCTTATGCGGTCTGGTTCGGAACGGGACAGCTTACGGGTCCGAGTCAAACTGGTTTCGGTTCAAACGGGCTAGTGGGCCAGTTCCGGGGCCAAATTTTGGGCCAGATGTGACTTATCTTTGGGTTGATTATAATGGGCCCACTTGTATTTTGTAAACAGATGTATTTTGTAAACCCGACCCACTTTGACATCTCTATCTGCGTCTAATCTAACTATATTAGTACCACATATTAAAGAGTTTCATTAATTTTCCGGTAACCAAAACTATTCAATCATGTACCATATAAAAATCCATGGAACTTTAACAGCCAAACCAACAAAAGACCAATTAAAAAAAAAGCGCCAAACCAACAAAAGGACGTTTAAACCAACATAATATTAAAATTAATAGGACTCATTGTAACATACGAAACACCTTAGAATATGCACCTCATTCCACATTTATATTATTGTCCCCCATCTTTCACGCGGAAACAAGCTGAATTAAGAAGAATATTTGTTCTAACTTTTCTCACAACAAATTCTGGATCACCCATCAAAAAAAAAAAAATTCACTAATTTACTCAGTTAGTGCAAAATCCTAATCCACATTTAGTAAAACCATCCAACCCATACAAGAGCCACATAAATCATATTTGCGGGCCTGATTCACTGATTGTGCCATGACAAATTTTTCGCCTAAAAATCATCCTTTGCGCGGTTTAGTTTGTACCGAAAATTAGTTAGCCTTTGCTAACTCACCCTATAGTGCTTGGGTTTTGCAGAGTTTGAGACATTCTCTATTTTAAATGGGGTTTAATCTCCTATTTTGGTGTTATAAATCATGTCAAGTATAAAAAGTATTTCCTTACAAAAAACAAGATTTTGAATGTGATACATTTGACATACATCCATGCAATGAGATATAAAATGAAACATGGAATATAGATAGTTTTCACAACTAATTGTGAGAAACAGTTATCTAATGATAAGCTATTGAGAGCTCTTATTTAGTGTTTAGAAACCCTGCTTTTGTTGTAAGTTTTTTAAAAATAATCAACAATGTACTCTAAAGTTATTTGTAATAAAATAGGTGAAACAACACTACTTTTTGTTGGCTTACAGTGAATTATTTGATGATTTTCAAATATCAAGTACTTTGGATTATAATATGTTTTTTCCAACTTTGAGCAAAAGCAAGTAGTTATGTGTTTGCATATTCTAAACACCACATTGATAAAGAATCCAAATTGCAGCCCGGGCAATGTTGAACAGGTTAGTCTTCTAGGTTTGGAATAGATATGAGCTGTTCTCAAAATCTTACCCCTTTCTAGATGAACCCCCCGTGTTTTCCTTTACATTGATACTCCCACACAAAAAATAAAAAATAAAAAATAAAAACCACAGGCAGATGTGGTAAAACGCTCGTATTGTCGCCAAATAAACTTAGCATGTACATATAAACCAAATGCAAATCCAAAGAACCGAGGTTTTAGTTTAAGTAAATCGTTGAATGTTAAAAATTTTTACCTGATAACACCCAATTTTCACCCCCGACCACTTTCGAATCTCAACTATCGGGCAAAGTAACAAATGAAATTACCATTAGAAACTTTACATTTTCCTGAGTGCTTCGGTAAAAACAGCTGCAAATGCATCCAATTTCCTTTTGGGTCTAGACAATCCAATCTCTAATCCGCCCTCGAAATTCCTGGATTTACACAGCGACATCGACGTATCCCTGTCGATCAACGCCGATTCGAACTTCTTCGGTCTTCCCCAGCCGTAATCGGCGTCGTACAGATCGAATCGCGGCGATCCCGCCACCCCAAACAGCCGTTTTCCAAGCAGTTTCCGGAATTCCCCAGGCCAATCCTCAGCCCCGTCAAGGATTCCCCTCTCGTTGTAAACGGATTTTTGTATAGCTAGTCCCAAACTCTCCGCCGCCACCAAGAACCCTTCTCTTCCTCTCAACAATCCATGGGTTGACTCCGCCTTCACAAACGCCAGGCAGTTGCCAAAATACGTCACCGGCAGCGGGGGATTCAGCCTACCGCGGCAGTCGGCGGCGAAGCCGAAGTACTCCGGCTCGTCGTCCGGCACCTGTTTCGTCTCTGATTTCACTATACACATCCAAGCCAGAGCGCAAGTCACGGTGAAAGCCGTGATATGCATTTCGGGTCGTCTCCTATGGACAAAGGCTTTAAGCTTCTCGATATCGTCTTTTCTAATAACGAAAGTGGCCCGCACCCTGTTCAGAGGGAATGAGATTGGGCGAGGCTCCACAGGGCCGGATCCCTTGATCAGGTCCCAGTATATTGAATCCAATCCATCCGGGTCCTTGACGGCAGTTCTGTCGTAAAAGGGCAGTGATTTGTCGTCTATCAGCTTCGCATCGCCGCCGAATTTGTTAACGGAGGCCCAGGCTTTGATGAAACGGACGATAGTGCTGGCGTCGCCGATGGAGTGGTGGTTGGTGAAGCCTAAACAAAGACCGCGGTCAGGAAAAAGCGTCACCTGCAAAGCTAACACCGGCAATATAACGGCATCTGATGTGTGTTTCGCCGGCGGGAGCTGAGGAACGCAGGCGTAGAACTCGTCAACGACACGGGGGTGGTTTCCGGTGAGGTGCCTGAAGTCTTTATTGCACTCGGCGATAGTGAGTGAAACAGAGTTTCCAACGACGAAGCGGCAGAAGGGTCTGCCGGAATCAATTGGATGGACTATGTTTCCGGCGAGTGGAAGGAAATGATTGAGAGTTCTGAGGAGAGATTCCTTGAGTTTGGGGACGATTGTTTCCAAGAAATGGTGTCTTGAACAGGGGAAACCGAAGAAGAGAAGACGCTGAACAGGGTGGAAATAGAGCCAAGTTATGTCGAAGTGGAGAAGGGGGAGAGTTAGCTCTGCGACGGTGTCAGGCGACGGCTGGATTTGGCAGCGTTCGAGCAGGATGGCCGCCATCGGGTTATGATGAGTTTCAGCCATGGAAATGGAGGAAAGAAGGCGGAAGATCCGGTCTAAGCCAAGGAAAGACTTTGGGAAAGAGTTGGCTAGGGAATTTCAAAAGACAACATGGAATGGTCGCATTTGGATCCTCCTTTCCTATTCCATTGCATGTCTTTTAAGTCTGTACATACATCATAATAATGAACTTTATGGGAAAATATCTAACATATTTTGACATATATTTAATATTATTTAATATAAGGAATAAGAAATAAAATACTATGTTAAAATACAAGATCCTAATCAATAATCGGGATTGGTCAGGTAGTATGAATTTTCTATTTCACTTTGTATTTCATCTCCTATTCTTCCTGCTAAATACATAACATCTATAATCCTGTATTTTTATAAGAAAAAAATTTAATATATTTAGCATATATTTAAGATAAAAAAAAAAAAAAAAGAGATGAAACACAATCTTGAAATAGAGAGGATCCTAATTGATGGTCAAGGAGCATTTTGGATCCTTTATTCTAATTTATATTTCGTTTTTTTCGTACATTTATAATAGAAAAGCTTTATACACTTAATATGTATTTAATATAAAAATAAAAAATGAAACACTTTATGAAATAGAGAATTCTGACTCGCTAAGAATCATGATTTTGCAAATAGTCAAAATCGAAGTGGAGATTTGTTGAATATGAATTTTTATTTAAATACGCTAAATTTTCTATTTTAAGAAGGTCAAAAATTTAGTACTCTCTTGATCTTATTTGTCAGATTTTCTCATGAATCTCATCTTCTTCCTTAGATCATCCATTAAATAGTTTTAATTTAAGGATATATATATATATATGTGTATATATAGACACACACATATGCACATATACAAAGAAATACTTAAGACACTTCATATATAATGATGAAGCATATTTTGAAGCAAAAATTAGAACAGTATAAATACATTTCAAATCCTTTACTTCAAATTATTCTTATTTGCCTAGGAAAATGGTTATGCTTATTTTAATTGAATACATGACTGAGTAGCAACTAGCATGTGCTAAATCATTAAGGTTCTGTACTTTGTAGATGTTTGTTCTGTTCCAAAATTATGTACTATTTTTATACGAGCAAATTTTAGAACGGAAATTTAAATGGAATTATTCTCATTATTGCTTTTAAAAGAAATGATTGAGAATTAATCATACTATCGGTTAATTTTAATCGAAGGTAATTTTATATTTTAATTATAGGCAATATCATATCTTCAAATATTTTGTATCTGAAAAATAACATAAGAACAGGTATAATTGTGACAAGCCCTTTGAGGTCCATCTTCTTTGGTTTCATTTATAACTTTTATTTTTAATACATTCTCAAAATCCCTTTCCCCAAAATTCATTTTCTCCAAATATTCTTCCAAACAACTAAAAACAATTTTAAAACTTCGCTGAATCCTGACTTTTCCACCCCTTCCTCCTAAATACAAGATGAGTTAGGACATTTTCTTGCTTTATTATATTTTTAATTAAAGAAGTCCAATCTTTTGTTGAAGTCAATTTAACAAGAAATAATTATCTCAACAACCGACGAAATCTGATTTAGTCATAAAATAATTTAAAACATTATAATAACACGATTTTCCACTAGTATAACTTATAGAAAATCTAGCGGGACCCATATAATAATTTTTTTACAATATTTCAATCAATATATTAAATTTCCAGAATATCCAATATTACTGGAGAAGCTCAGTTAAATATTTCATCAATTAATCTAAATATTTCATATTATAGGAAATGATTCTATAATTAGGTCAAAAGGACCTTGAAATAATTAATCCCATTTTCCCATTAATAAATAAGGAAGAAAATAATAATAAACTTATTCGTGGACCTCTGGCTGGGTCCAATTTGGAGATTACTCAACTCTAACTTATAATAAATTAGCTTTATCCAATTGGTATTTGGGGGTTAGTTGTTAAAAGTATGCCATATATATGTATATACCCCCACCAACCCACCCCATCTATTGACACCTCCACCAACCCATTTTTCTCAACCTAACCACCTCCAATGTGTATTTTACTATTAATTATGCATAATTATCTCTGCATATATCTAAAATATTATTTGAAAAATAATAGCAAAGGAGTAATTGTACATTAAAATGGTAGTGGAAAATTATAGTTAAAAGATAAATTTGGAATTAAAAAAATTGGTATCTAAAACCATTACTTTAGATACAAAATGACCTTTATTTTTATTAAAGTTTAAATATAGAAAAAAGAAAAAAAAATGAAAACAATTTGTTGTTACTTATACCTTCTAATAAAGTTTTAGATTGATATGCTTTTATTATTTTGTAAAATATTTTTAATCTTAATTTTAATAGTCATCCACAACGCACTAAAAAATTACATTTACTTATTAAAATATACATGGTATAGATTATATTTTAATATATATATATATAAACTATATTTTGTATATTTATACAGATACATTGAATGTATATTGAGTGCTAATATGAATAAAGAAAATATAATCAAGGGAATCTTTCTAGAAAATATTAAATGACTTTAGAAGATTCAAACTGAATAGTAGTTGCTTTCCAAGAGCTCTCTTCCCTGGAAAAAAATTTTAATTCGTCTTCTTTAATTGACAAAGAAGATGGGCTATGTATAATGACATATCCCTTCGTAGAATTTGTGCATTCAATTAGTATGCAATCAAATAACTAAAATAAAAGATGAAACGCTTCATGTGTATTTGTCATATGAAATAGAAAATAAATCATTTATTTAATTAAAGGGTCGAAATGAGGTACTCAGTCCATCAAAAATTGAATATCATTTATTTATTTATTTGTTTATTTATTTGTTGATAAAGGAGTGATATGAACTAAATATAAAATAAATTTTTAAAATTATCATGTAATAGATAAAAAGTCATACGCTATCAGTGAAAATCAAATTCACACCTTTCGAAAAGACGGAAATATCAAATATATGATCCTTGGTCAAGAGTTGGATAAATATTGCTAACGACATATATATACAGGACACTTGCTCGAAAAGTGTGCCAAACACACCATGGCCAAGTTTTGGACTCAAATAAGAGATTTAAAGAAAGTTCAACATTATGTACCCATGAAAAAGGACAAAAAGAAAAATTTCAACATTATTTTTTTTTTCCCTTTTTTTTTTGGATGAGAAGAAAATCCAACATTATGATTTAGGTATTCTAGAGTTTTTAGGGGAGATACCAGATACGTGTCTGATCTTTCACTTTCATGTAGATGAACAAAGAAATAATTGCTTCCAATTAATTGTAACACATTATTACTTTGAATGATAAGATAGTTTTCAAAATTATTATTTTAATCAGAATATTTTAAATATAATTCAATAAAGAAAATTGTCACAGAAATTAAATAGAAAATATGAATAACCAAGCAATCCAATAACGTTATGCAGATTTGTAGACTCTACCCAACTCTTATTATGTTCACATAGATTTATCTTTTAGATAAATAATTATATTCACCTAATATATTAATATAAATATTAATTAAATGTAATCGTTTCTTTAAAACATTCAAACACAACTATTTTCGGCCAGTTTCCGTACACGTTGACTGTGAGAGTGCATTCAGATTGCCTTTTCTTTTGATGATTGGGTTCGTACATATGCAAAACAAATATATTTACTATATTATTTATTGATGTGGCAGAAAAAGAAAGAGTTTCACATCTGTGGCTGTATTTATTATTCTTTCTATCACCCTTCCACTCAATTTAATGCAGGACGCAAACCTTATCTATCCCATATAAATACCTTCGCATTGCAGTTTCCATGTATATTTAAAATATTTTTTAAAAAAATTATAGTAAAAGAATAAATATAGATCAAAATAACAGTGAAAGACTGTAATTTACTGTTTAAATATAAATTTAAAATTATAAAAATTGATATTCAAATGACATTTTTTGATAGTAATATAGATAAAATATTAAAAATAATACTAATAGTCAACGACTGTCAAAGTAAAAGAGTAATACTAGAAATAAGAAATGCATATATTGAAGGATTAAAAATTGGCTCACTTAAAATTTGGGATAATAATTGCATCACACCCTCTATGAAATTAGCACACTAACACTTCATTTTTTGCTAAAGCCGCTAGTAACTCTGAACCTCTTGTAAGAGGTACACACCCAAATATGCAAATGATGAAGCCATAATTACGATAAAATTGGGAAAAATGCCTTTTAATTCACATTTTTTAAAGCTGCACATAATCATCTTCTCCATTTCTCTCAAGATAAGATATAATATTAGATATATATTATTATATATTGAGTTCAATATTAAAATCTGTTTCGCTTTTATGATAATTTACTTATATCAAATATGTCATTTGATGATTTCAAAGTGATCATCCAAATCGTACTTGAAGCACCCTTGCTTTTATTTCCCTCAGTGCTGTAACCTCAAAAAAAAAAAATAAATAAATAAAAATAAAAATCTCAAAGTGATCACAATTCCGAAAATAAAAAATAAATCTTACAAATACTAAAGGGATATTTTAGTTCATAAATATTTATGTTACCAAGTACATGTTAAAATAGCAAGTTTAACAAACCAAAAGGACAATAATGTCCTGAAAAACACTTTGGCTCCTTTAGTATAATTTGTGTTTCAATCATTCTATTACACGGGAACTTGTCGAGTACATGACATTCATCACCTTATATTTTTATTAAAAATAATTTCATATACTTGATATACATTAAATGCGAATAATAAAAATAAAAATATTATTTTAGAATATAGGTTTTTAATCATTTAGAAAACAACTACGGAAAATGATTGCATGACGACAACATTGAACATATGCTTTACACGTAGAAGTACTAGTCACCACGCGTCACAAAACCAATTAAGTGGTCGTAGACTTGTTGTTAATGTTTTTCTAATATATGAAGAAATTGTTTTTTTATTTAGTTATTTTTTTCTATAAAAATGTAGACACAATATCACGGATTTATTCTCCAACAGTGAAAGAAAATGGTTTTCACACTCCAAACATATATACACATATATATATATAACATAATTATATTTTCAAAGTAACAAAATAGAATCCTAATTACAATCATGTGATAACTAATGACAAGAAAGATTTGCTCGACAGTGAGAAAGCCACACCACTAAATTGAACTAACGTAATTCCTTAACAATATAATAAAATATAGCATAAATGACAAAAACATAAGTGATATTGTAAAAATTGTCTTTCATTTTATATTAAAAGCAACAAAAAATTATATCTTGTCACAAAAAGTAATTTTAATAAAATTTAATAGTGATAAATTAAAATAGCCATTGTTGACCAATGTTGATGCATCCATATGTAGTAAAACGACGTAACTAATGACAATAAATATCTTGTCAAAACCAAACTGTGGTGACTATTTTCACTACAAAAAAAATTTATTTTGAGTGACAAAAAAATGTGTGGCAATATAAAAATTGTCATTAATTATAGATTTTAAGTGATAATGACTTTAATTGTGTCACTAATTATGTGAGTTTGGTGACAATATTTTAAGTATTGTCACTATATAGCTTATTGGTGACAAAAGATAGTGTTTTAAATTGTCACTATAGACAATTAATGACACATGTATAGTGACAATCTAGTGACAAAAAAAATTGTCATTATAATTTAGTGACAAGATTTTCATTGTCACTAGGTAGTCACTATATATATATATATCACTAATTGTCTATGGTGACAATATAAACACATTGTTGTCACTATTAAGTTTGTTAAAAATCTTTTTTGTGACAAAATGTGATTTTTTATCACTATTTATATAGAACTAGTGATAATTTTTTTATTGCCACTCAATTTTTTGTCACTTTTGTTATTTTTTCTTGTAGTGTTTCATTTTTACTATATTGTCACTGTATATATACATGTATTATTAATTATTTATAGTGAAAATTTAAAACTTTACTTTTGTCATTAATGAATTATAAAATGACAACACGAAATTATTGCCACTTAAAATATATTACGAGTGACAAAATAAAAATTATTGCCACTTAATATATACTATCAGTGACGATCTTTATTATATTATCACACAAATTTTTGTCATTCATATTATTTTTTTATGCAACTTTATTAGCCTTTTACTCCCTTTTCCTTTTATTAAGGCTCCTACTAATTCACACATTAGGTTATAAATAAACTCAAAACCAAACATTCTCTTTTAACTTTATATTGTTGCAATAAAAAAAAGTAAGTGAGAGTTGTTATTGTATTAATACTTTATTGAAAGGATAATATTAATTAATCTTGAAAACAAATAATTCTAAAAATATAAAATTTTGTTTTAGAACAACATTAAATCAAAATTAAAAAATGTAAGACACAAGGAACATCATTTGTATTATTGTCTATACAACACAAACATTTATCTAATATAATATACGATTACAACAAAAACGTACGACAAACTTCAAGATCATTTCATATAGTAAGAAACAAAAAAAAAAAAATATCTATTTGTGAGTACATACATTGTATCTAGGCATATGCTCACGTCCTTTCCCATTAAGTATCTAACATTTTGTAGGACCCTCGTGGCCGGCTCACATGAGTGGTTAAATACCTTAACTTTCCAGAAGAAACATTATTAATTTATGGTTAATTATGCTTTACACCATAAAATATGATATTGGACCCATTCATTTTCTAAATTACATAAAAAAAAAATTAAAGTATAAAAATTGGTATTTAAAACTGTTACTTTAGATACAAAATGACCTTCATTTTTATTAAGGTATAAATATAGAGAAAATGAAAACAATTCGTTTTTATTTATACCTTCTAATAAAGTTTTGGTACTATTTGATATGCTTTCATTATTTTGTAAAATATTCTTAATCTTAATTTTAATAGCTAGTCATCCACAACGCACTAAAATATTACATTTACTTATTAAAATATACATGGTACAGATTATATTTTAATGTGTATATATATAAACTATATTCTGTATATTTATACACATACATTGAATGTATATTGAGTGCTAATATGAATAAAGTAAATATAATCAAGGGAATCTTTCTAGAAAATATTAAATGACTTAATTTAGAAGATTCAAACTGAATAGTAGTTGCTTCCCAAGAGCCCTCTTCCCTGGAAAAAAATTTTAATTCGTCTTCTTTTAATTAAAAAATAAGATGCGCTATGTATAAGGACATATCCCATTATAGAATTTGTACATTCAAATAACAAAAATAGAAGATGAGACGTTTGACATGTATCTGTAATATGAAATAGAAAATAAATTATTTATTTAATTAAAAGATCGAAATGAGGTACTCAGCCCATCAAAAAATGATTTTTTTTATTTTTTTTTTTGTTGAGAAAGGAGTAACATGAACTAAATACAAAATAAACTTTTTAAATTATCATGTAATAGATAAAAGCTCACATGCTATTAGTGAAAATGTTACTCATGAGGAGGAAAATACAGTGCCATATGATCCTTGGTCAAAAGTTGGATGAATATTGCTAACGACATATATACGGGCCCCTTGCACGAAAAGTGTGCCAACACCATGACCAAAATTTGGACTCAAATAAGAGATTTTTCCACTGAAAAGGAAAGAAAGAAAATCCGACATTATGACGTACGTCTTCTAGAGCTTTTGGAGGAGACAAGTATCTGTATCTTTTCACTTTCACGTAGATGATGAAGAAATAGTTGCTTGCAATTAATTGTAACGCATTATTACTTTGAATGATATGAAAGTTTTGGAAATTATTATTTTAATTAGAATATTTTAAATATAATTCAATAAACAAAATTGCCACAAGAAATAGAAAATATCAATAATCAAGCAGTCCAATGAATCTATGCACATTTTTACCCTGTTATGCTCACATAAATTTAATAATTTATGTTTATTTTTAAATAAATAGTTATATTCAATTAATATATTAATATAAATACTAATTAAATATAATCGTTTCTTAAAAAAAAAAAATCGCCACAACTATATCATTTACTTTCCGTACACGTTGATTGTGAAAGCGCGTTCAGATTGATTTCCACCTTTTCCTTTGATGAGAGGGGTTGTACCTTCTTTTTTATGATTGGGTTTGTACAAATACAGAAATACTTCGGCATCTAAGCTTTGGCATCTATGGTTGTATATTTATTTATTTATTTATTTTTGACAGGAGGACATCTATCGTTGTTTTTATTATTCTTTCTATCGCTGCTCCCCTCCATTTAATGCAGGACGGAAACCTTATCTATCCCATATGAATACCTTGGCATTGCAGTTCCCACGTATATTTAAAATATTATTTAAAGAATTGTAGCAAAAGAATAGTTATATATTAAAGTAACAATGAAAGACTGTAAGTCACTGTTAAAAGATAAATTTGACATTATAAAAATTGAGATTTAAATTGCCATTTCAAATATAAATGACATTTTTTTATAGTAATATATGTATATAACATAACAAAAATGATACTAATAGTCAACGATTGTCAAAGTCAAAGAGTAAGAACTAGAAATGCCATGTTGAGGGATAACAAAATTTGTTCACTTAAAATTTGGGGTAATAATTGAATCGCACCTTTGTGAAATTTAAAATGAGTATTATAGAGCTGGTTATTTTAAAATTAACATACTAACTCTTCATTTTTTGCCAGAGCCACGAATACCTCCCAACCTCTTGTAGGATATACACACCCAAGTGTGCAAGCGGTGAAGCCATAATTAGGATGGAATTGGTGGAAGCCCCTTTTAATTCCTATTTTTTAAAGCTGCACATAATCGTCTCCTCCATTTCTTTCAACCCAAAAGAGAAAAAATTTACATATGGCTTCCATGGATTCTGATTGTGAGAAAATAAAGTGTAGGTCGATGCAACCCGTTGACTTGAGAGAAATTGGTTATAGGGTTCATTTGGGAATTAGCTTTGTCTATTAGATATATATATATATATATATATGGGTATTTTTATTTTTTAATCCCCAAAACTGAAATGAAGTTGGAATTGGGGCAAGTGGTTCTGTCAAACAAATAAGAGAATTTAATGTACTAATTTTAAAATGACAGAATTTATGATGTTCATTTCAAATTTTACAGGGGTATGATGCAATTAACTCTTCAGAATTTTATTATCCATGAATTCCACTAAAAAACTAATTAGGTTGGCATTGAACACAAGTAATCAATAATGCTTGACACGTATATATACTTACAAATTGGGCAAACTTGCATGTTTTTTGTCTCATAGGAAGGGTCAGCATTTCTTGTCCATGGATGATTCTTAAATTTGTAAATTATATCTGAACTTTGAAAAAGAAATTACAACTTCAGTACCAACGTTAAATTTTTTATACATTAATTATACTTATCTAAGAAACTCAACAATGGGTATATATTTTTATATATAAAGTTCAATATTAAAAATCTATTGTACTTTTATGATAATTTACTTATATCAAGTATGTCATTTGATAATTCCAAAGTGATCATTCGAACTCCACCTAAAACACCACTTCCCTTATTTCTCCATTGTTGTAATCTCCAAAAAAAAAGGTAATAATAATAATAATAATAATAAATAAATAAATAAATAAGTAAATAAATAAATAAATAAATAAATAATCAAAGTGATCACAATTCCCAAAATAAAAAATAAATCTTACAAATACTAAAAGAATATCTTATTTTGTAAATATTTATGTTACCAAGAACATGTTAAATGAATAATTAAATATTAACTCAATATAAGGTATAATATAGACAGACCTAATTAATAATTTTAAAAATATCAAGTGATCAAAGAATTATTCTGATAACCTCTCCAGATTGTTAAGGATAATTAAAACTTTGAAGTTTAATAATCATTAGCTTCTTGTTATTTTGAATACATAGATTAAGAGTTGATTTAATAAAAATATTTTGTTTTGTCCTTTAAATAATAGTTATATAGTTTATAGATTTAAAGTTAACCATTCTTAATCCTCTATAACATATGTAATTATACAAATATTTTTTAAATTTTAATTATCTTTAAATAAAATTTCTATTTATATATGTTAAAATATTATTTTTATTTTAGAATATTATTTATTTAATAATCACATAAGATAAATATAAAAATATATAATAAATTCTATCCATTGTTAATATTTTCGGTGCATCGCACAGGACACATCATAATTCGTTTGTATTAGAGCTCTTTGAACATGAGTTTTTGATCATATTTAAGCAAAAATAATAGTGGTCTTATTTAACATATATTTGCTAATGAAAAAAGAAAAAACAAAACTTGGATGTATGCTTCTTAATCAATTAGTTATTCCGTGATTATTTCAAATTAGCAAATTTAACAAACCAAAAGGACAATAATGTCCTTAAAAACACTTTGGATCCTTTAGTATAATTTGTGTTTCATTCATTCTATTACACGAGAACTTGTCGAATGCATGGCATTTATCATCTTATATTTTTATTAAAAATAATTTCATATATTTGACATATATTAAATAAAAATAATAAAAAATAAAATATTATTTTAAAATGGAAGATTTTAATCATTTAGAAAACAATTACAGAAAATGATTGCAGGACAACAACATTGACTAAAACACATGCTTTACACGTAGAAGTACTAGTCACCACGCGTCACAAAGCCAATTAAATGGTCGCCTACTTGTTGTTAACGTTTTTCTAATTTATAAAGATTTTTTTTTTTCTATAAAAGTGTAGACACAATATCACGGATTTATTTTCCAACACTGAAAGACAATGGTTTTCAGACTCCAAACATATATACATATATATGTACGTATGTATATAACATAATTATATTTTCAAAGTAACAAAACAGAATCCTAATTACAATCATGTGATAATTAATGACAAGAAAGATATATATTGCCCCGCAATGAGAAAACCAAACCAATAAATTGAACTAACGCAATTAATTCCTTAATTAGCAAATAATAAAATATAGCATAAATCATTAAAAATAATAGTAATAAGTGATACGGTAGAAATTGTCTTTGATTCTATATGAAAAGTGAAAAAAAATTATGTCTTGTCACAAAAAGTAATTTTAATAAAATTTAATATTGATAAATCAAAATAGCCATTACTGACCAATGTTGATACATGCATGTATAGTGACTATGTAACACAAATTGTGGTGACAACTTTTGTTTTTACTATATTGTCAGTCTATACATATATATATACATGTATCCCTAATTGTTTATAATGAAAAATTTAAAACTTTACTTTTGCCATCAATAAATTTTGTAATGACAATACCAAATTATTGTCACCTAAAATATATTATTAGTGACAAAATAAAAATTATTGTCACTTAATATATATTATCAGTGACAATCTTTATTACATTATCACACAAATTGTTGTCATACATATTATTTTTTCATGTAACTTTATTAGCTTGTTACACCCTTTTCCTTTTTTTAAGGCTCGAATTCATTCCCACACTAGGCTATAGAAAACCTCAAAACTAAAAATTCTCTATAACTTTATATTATTGCAATAAAAAATGTGAGTGAGAGCTGTTATTGTATTAATACTTCATTGAAAGGATAATATTAATTAATCTTGAAAACAAATAATTCTAAAAATATAAA
>JACFYI010003717.1:363032-374208 GCA_014898755.1 Handroanthus guayacan
TGGGTCTGGCTTCCTCATGGGCCTCAGCATCTGAGGTTGACTGGCTCTTTGCTAAACAGATTCTCATGGGCCTATCCACGTTACCAAATTAGTCTGCACTCAAATAATGGTGCAGTGCGTATGCTAAATTCTCCCTTTATTAATGTTTATTAACATGAGTCATTTTGTATTAATGCATAAATAATTCATTATGCAAGTCACGTAAAAGGGGAGTGGGTGCGGGACTGAGAGAGTGGCAAAAATGAAAATTACTTGTGATTTGAGGTGGATAATAACCCAAATATTCAAATCAAATTATTTAGATATCCAGGGACAAAGTTCCTCCAGAATTGCAATTAGAGAGCTTAGCCTCACAAGAGTCCCCTCTTCACTACTGAATGGAGGTATTTATAGTGAGTGCTTTGACATATCCTATTGCACTATGCCCCTCTGGCGTCGTCATGTGAGACCTCCATTTATCTTTAATAAACAATTAGGAATAACCGGTTTAGGATGGCGGGTCGGGTTCAACCCGTCTATATAGGGTGCGGGCCTTCTTTAATTTGAGACCATCTTGTTTTAATAGCCCTTCTCAGCTTTAGTCACTTGGGCCATATACAAGTTCGACTTCCCTTTTTCATCCATTGGGCTTCTCCCTTTCCTTCTATTTATATAAAACAAACTCTATCCAATCTCCAATCAACTTGGGAACGATAGTGCCTTAGGGAGCACCATTTAAGAATAATTGATAAGTATTTTATGCATACATATATTTCAATAATATATTCATATAAAGTACTTTTACAGAAAGAAAAAATTGCAAAAATAAATTTTCTAGGTACCAAATTAATTTACAAAAATTTAAATAGCTATAATTTGAAGAGTTAAGGGGTTTAATGATGTCTCATAATAAGGAGTTTGTTTGCTCTAATTGTCAAAAGACAATAGCAAAATAAACAAGAACTAATGTTCAAGGTAATGATCAAAGGTCATTAACATGAAGAATATCAAGCTCTATATTTGAAGTCGCGAATTAAAAATTTTTAAGTCACCTAGAGCACAGTTGGAGTTCAACAAATGGCAATCGGATCGCTATTCGCTAAAGTGATATGGGAAGCAGGAGGATTGCATGACATAGTTAATGACATGCAGGTGCCCATTATGTGATTTTTATTAAATTTTTCACTATGCAAGTTTAAAGGACTTAATGACACATGTGGCAACGCAATTGTGACAAAGTAAAGTATTTTTTAATAGTGAGAAGCAAAAAGCTGATGCCAAAAAAATAATAATAATAATTACCAACCACCCTCATAGACTAAAGTGTGATGGACTACAGAAGGACTTTGGAGATGGACTACAGAAGGACTTTAGGGACACAACTAGCAACCAAATCGTGACAAAATTTATCGATAAGTTGTACAAATATTAAAGGCAGAATTCCAAATGAATTCAGTTTAAAATGAACTTTTTAAAGCTCTGTTTAAGACGACGGAATTGTGAGCCAGAAAAATTCGGCCTCAACATCTACAGACTGGTTTTCTTTTGGTCTTTTTAATTGACCCGATGAAGGCAGTGGCAACTCCAAAATTTTAATTGAGTGGGGGTCCCTTCAATTCCTATAATAAACCCAAATATTTTTATTTCTAAGTGATATAGTTACTAAAACTCTATATAAATTTTTTTAATATAAACAATGAAAGGTTACCAAAAAAAGATGGCAAATTAGCAATATCAAGACATATATTGCTCTAAAATAATTAAAAAAATTCACATATTCAACAATACAAAAACACTATATAAAAGATTAACAAAAAAATTTCACTAAAACACCACTAAATTAATTAAAACATAAAATTTTAAATCACCAAAATAGCCTTGACTTTGACAAATTGGTTCAAAATAGCTAACAGGCACTAGTTATGGTGGAGTGAAAAACAATACTTGAAAGAGAAATGTGTAAAATATAAAGTTTCAAGGATTAACTTTGTTTGATATTGATAAAAAAAACAAATACTACCAAATTGAGGCCTCTTCAAGTTTCAAAATTTTAGTGCTAATTGACTTTAGAACTCTAAACTTTTATTTAGTAATTTATTGCCAATTTGATCGTAGAGTCAGGTTCTACTTACACACACACTCTTTCATCTAATATCTAAACATTATATATATATATATATTAAAAAAATCCGGTGGGGTCCTAGGACCCCATTGCCAGATGAATAGCGTCGACATTGGATGAAGGTATTAGCAACCGCGTAATCCATCTCTAGTAATGTTTACAGACGGAACAAATGGTATCAGAGTTGGATTTTTAAATCTCTAAATCTCTATTCTCTTTCACTGAACTCTACTACTCCCTTAATTTTTCATTTTTCATTTTCTCCATCCAAACCTTTACGATCCCTAGTCTTACATTACATTAATAAACTAATTACTCGGTAATTGCAACACTTGTTCTAAGTAAGAATGCATCACAGATACATGCATGCGTAATTAGGAATCGTGTTTATTGACTTATTCTAAATTCTGCACCTTAATTAAAACCACCTAACTACTGATATTAAAAGCTTTTTGCTTGCTTTTTATGACTTGCATGTAGAATAATTAGAAAAATATTAACCTTAACGACAATCTTAAACGTGGTTTTCTATATTAAGAAGCATCTGGATTCCTCTTCCTTAGTTTAATTTAATGAAAATTTTGATATATTTTACCTATACGTGTACTGTGTCCCCATGCAGCCATACACGTATCTGCATGCATATCCTCCTTTGACGTAACTAATTCAACGCCTTACATAGCTATATATACACATAATATATATAATGTCATTCTTCTACTTATTATTTTAATATTAATTTATCTTGTTTATGAGTTGTTGCATGATGTTGTCTGACTTATTTCCATCCACCAGATTAGATATGATCGAGTGTGTCCACAAATTTTTTATTAGTTTGCGCTGGCAGAAATTGAATAAAAATGGGAGTAAGTAATTGAATAATATATATATATATATATATACGCACACACACTTATATGAATAATATGTGTACATTATTCAAAGTTTGTTGCGAGTTATTGAACACCTCATACTGTAGTTGAATCAGATTAATTAATTAAAAATAATTATGGAGTGTTTGAACAGCAATACGTATACGTGGTGACTAATTAGGGTAAGCCCTCCTAAAAAATCCCTGTATTGGTGCCAACTAATTACTGAAACAAGTATATATCCGAATGACGAAATGTTAATTAATTAAGTAATTGCACTTAATTAGATTATGCTAACTAAGGTCATTAATTTTTGGTACAGGTTAATAAATTAAATCTTTGAAGCATGACTAATGGACAAGTGTGTTTAGTGCGTACTTTCGCTGGGTTTCCCAGATCTCTTCCAACACTATTTATTAATTAATGACAAATTAATTCGTAATTAGGGTTGCTGTCGTAAGGATTAACATTAAGTTGTCCCATGAGACCCTGGCAAGGAGCAGAAAATGAAGTTTGATTAATTATACTAATATAGTGTTTAATAGAATATTTTCTTTTATTAATTTGATGAGTCCATAGTCCATACTATGCTTGCATGCATGCATATGTGTGTATCTCAAATTCCAAGGGAAGACCTTAATTTGTTCAGAGCAAAAAATCTATCAACCATTCAATTCGGACTCTTACATTTGAAAATAAAGGAAAATTTTAAATTAGAAAAAAAAAAGATTAAAAAAAAATGAAAAAAATTGTTAGTCTAACAGAATTTTGGTTTTGAAATTTCCAGAAGTCCGGGACTTCTATTTGTATTTCTACTTTTAACAAACAAAGTAATACATTTAAATTATAAGTCTCGAGGTTAAATGATTATTTTATATAAAAATTCAATCATGCAAAAGAGAAGATTTAATGTCTCAGACAAATCTTTTGATACAGCGAACTTCTTTTCTAAAAAAGAAAACATATATATTAAAGCCTCTTTTTATTTTTTATTTTTATTATTATTATTTTTTTTTAATGAAAACCAATAAATTTGAGTTAGCTAATTAACATATTTCAAACCCCGCCCTAATTTTGATCTGTCATGTTATTTTAAAAGTTAAAGTAATATTTGTATCCTTATTGCCCCGTTTCACTAAAAATTTAAAGAAATAAAGCTCCTTAATTATATCATGAATTAGACCGACGATGGATACAGAGACTTAGAGATATGTTTGGGAGACCTTATATGGGTACTATATATATATATATAACTACTAACTACATATTATAAAATGTACTTGGAACTTATAAAATGTTAGGATCTTATAATCAAGTTGTTTAAATTAGTAAAATAAAATCTTTGAACTTATAAGGTCATGTTGCTATTGATAAACTTATCACTAAAATGGTGAAAATCAAAAGTGCATGATCAAAATTTTAAAAATAAGCTAGAGAATTCTTATTTTTCTAAAAAATGTTATTCTTGAAAATGTTAACCAAACAATTATGTAATATTATAAACTAATTCTCATCCGATCGAGCACTCTCTCTTGTTCTAGAACAGTGTGTGATTCAAATAAACACCATAGAAGGTAGCCATGTGAGACAAGAAAGCTTTTTTGACCTTAATAATAATGTACGTAGGGTTAAGAAAATAATAACGTAATAATAACATTAATTAAATGGATTGACCAAATTAAATCTTTCTTGTTAGCTAAGAGTTTGATGAATCAATTACCTGAAATTTAACGACTTAATTAGAATTGGAAAAATTGCCTAACTGTAGAAATTGCAACACAATTGTTGCTTACTTGTCCTGTTCAATATTCATATATATGTATGTATATATATATATTCTTAGGGACTGTGAAACTTGTCACACTTACCTAGTTCCAAATGTGGTGTGTATTAAAGTGATATAGGATACAATTGCGAGCTTGGGTGGAGAACGTGTGTATTAATACAATTGATTTATTTTTACTATTAAATTAAGGGATTAAATGAATAATGAAAGTTACTCTCTCTATGTTCAAAGTAAAAATTTTAATATTAATTTTTCGCTTTCCGAATTGAACAACCAAATTTACATGGCGGTGAATCTTCATCCTTACTATTTAAAAAGTTTGTAGTTATTTAATTCAACAATAATAACATAGTTGAAAGCCTTAGAACCTACTTCCTTTTCCTCCTTTTTTGCATGATTACACCATCTTTTATTGTATAAAAATGTCCAAATTAAGTCATAATTTTTACCAAAAACAAATTACTACTATAATCTCATTAAAATATCATAATATACACCATAAATGAAAAACTTTCACTTTACTTAGAGATGATTGTTTGCATTAATTAAATTGAATGCATAACCTCCTTCAAAGAAAATATTAAATTAAATCATTAAACTACCATTTTAGTGATAAATATAGAGATTCAATTAGACAAAAAAAGAAAAAGAGGATCACTTGAAGTTCACACATGATAATTAGTATAAAGGACTTCTTTTTTTAACTCTTGCGACCTTTTCATTAGAATTTGAATTAAGCATTTCTGTCGCCAATAAAAAAAAGAAAAAGAAAAAAAGGAATTAAGCATTTTTGTCTCCACACTCCACCCTTAATTATTTATTATTTGTCAAACTAAGAATCAGACAAAGTTGATCTTAATGTGCTCGTACACGCGCAGATACACGCATGTTTATTTATATTTTTTTCGAATATTTTAAAATATATTTAACTAGAGTAAATAATTCGTGATTCATATTGAAAGTTGACTTTCGGTAAAGAGTAAATAATAGAAAGGAGCACTTGTCATGAAGACGACGTGGACACACAAAATGCCACAAAATACCGGCGTCGTACTCATCTTCAAAAGTGGAAAACCACAATAAGAAATTAATAACAACCACGCACAAAAATCTCACTTTAAATTTAATAAATACAAAATATAATGCATGATGGTTTCTAGCTAGGGAAATTATACAGTGTGTACAGTGATGTTTTCTTATAATTCCCTTTTTTTTTTATTTGTCTTTTTTGTGTGTGAACCAGACAAATGATCAATTTATGACTTCAAAATAAAGTTTTATTTGATCAGTTATGACTTATATTGAAATTGATCTAATTTGAAATCGCTTTTCAAACATTAAACGAGAGCTAATCTAGATGAATGCCTTATCTTTAACATTTTGTACAGTATCAATAATACAAGAACATAAAAAGAAAAATAGTCATTAATATATATATATATATATATATTTTAGTGTACTCAAGCCAAAATAATAGACATTCACATACAATTATGAAAAAAATTGATACGAAATTAATTTTGCACCTAGGACTAATTTTTCAATATTAACTACAAATTGATCATAAGTAATGATACCCTAATTGTATCCAATACCCTAATTATTTGGGGTACCGGGCCATCATATCAAATCAAATTATAACTCCTTAAATTCATATAAACATCATAACAAATGTTGCAAATTCATCTTAAGTTCTTAATTACTCCTTAAGATAAGTCGCAAATCCTGAATAATTTATAGGGTAAATTTCAATAATGATATTAAATGTCATAATAATAGTAAAACCTTGAATTCATAATAACAAACCTACAGCAAAATTAACATAATTAATAGTAAAAGATTAAAAGATTTAGATATATATTCACTCCAACTAACCAACTTAAAGGACATTCTATTAGAGTTGGAGGAAGTCTACATTGTAAAATTATTATAAGGTGTCCCAATCCTAAAATTAAATGCAAAAAGTTAAAGAGTTTTTAGTCGAATGAAGCAATCCGCCAAAGAAGGAAACAATTCATTGTAATTGGGCGAGGAGTGTAACAACCCTGCCGACTAATCCATAAGTCTTTTCTTTCAAGACTTTATGCAAAGGTCAAAGACATTTTTGGCTGCCACTTGTTCCCACCTACCCCCTCAGTCCTTGTTTACCTTGTGCTAACTGCTAAGTAAGCACATGATCATCTTCATTTCTCATACTAATTAAAGCCATAAAAATCCCATTTTTCTCCTAAATTCTAGTAAAATAATTTGTTTTTTTATTTAAAAATCTAATCACAAATATGTTTTTTCATATATATAGTGAAGGGTTATAAAAATTTAATTTACCATTGTTTTATTACTATACACAAGATGCTGATATTATTAAAGGCATAAAAAATTGTTCCTCCAATGATTAGATGCTGCCAGATCGAGTTGTAGAATTATATATGCCTATGATTATGTGAAATTAAGGTAATAGATAGTTAGACATGACCCAAACTTTTTTAAGAGTATGTTTGGTTAAGTTTATTTGGAACATCTTGTAGAGCTCATACATTTTATAAAATGTTTTTTAAACTTATAAAATGTTAGATTTTAATTTAAAAATAAGTTATTGAAATGTTTGGATAAAATGAGATCTAGGAGCTTATAAAATATTAATAATGATAATTTGATAATTAATTAATATGATTAAATTTAAATAAGCATATTAAGATTTAAAAAATAAGTAGAACAATTTTCTTTCCACTTCACATTCTATCATAAGATGTTTCGAAAATCTTATATAATGCCCAAACACCCTCTAAGTCTTCACACAACAACTCAAGTCTTGGTAGTCAAAACTTCCATCATGTGAGGGTAGAAAAAATGAAAATTCAATATTTCTATCCATAATAATTCAAAGTAATTATTATTATTTTGTTTTTGAAAAAATATACAGCACACAATGGAGAAATTAAATTAATGTAGACGAAGGGCGGCGCCAAATCATATTGACTTCAATCTGTTTCCCCACACTCTTCAATTCTCATCTATAAATACCTGCCCTGTCATCTTCTCACTCGGACCTACAGCCTCTCACTTTTCTTACAAAAGCTCTCTCTGCCTTTTGACAAATTGTCTCAAACCTCAGTTCTCCATTAATTACATCGGCCTTAATTAATTATCCTCGGATTATATTAATTATCCTCAAGAAATGGGAAGATCACCTTGCTGTGACAAAAATGGTCTCAAGAAAGGTCCATGGACCCCAGAAGAAGATACGAAGCTTATTCAGTATATTCAGATGCACGGCCCTGGAAATTGGAGAACCCTTCCCAAAAATGCTGGTATGTCACAAATTAAATAAATTAGCACTAAATATATCCTTTTTTTTCTTGGTTTTAGAAATAAAATGGAATAACGTTTATGTGATGAATACATATTTACAGGGCTTCAAAGATGTGGGAAGAGCTGTCGGCTTCGGTGGACTAATTATTTGAGGCCTGATATTAAAAGAGGAAGGTTTTCAATTGAGGAAGAAGAAACTATAATTCAACTCCACAGCGTTCTTGGCAACAAGTAAGCTATTATTAATTAATTCACTAAAAAATATTAGTACACCAGCTATGATTAGTACTCAATAACTAATGATAAACATCCATTGTTTTAACTTCGAAACTTATTTAGCCAAAACATCCGTAGGTTTAACTTTGAAACTTCCTCAGCCGAATCTAAAACATGACTCTGAATTGATAGAATTGATATGTGAAAACTAATAATTTTTTCTTATTTTAGAAAGGAGATAAGAAAATCATTTACAACGAAAAATTTAAGCTATATATAATTTATAGCCATAGCTATAAATTATAGTTTTTCCGATTGCTGATGCCCAGTTTTTATTTTATTTTATTTTACTACAGCGGTTACAACAATTTTATTAAGATGGCCTAATTTAAGTATATCTTTTCATTGATAATCAGGTGGTCTGCTATAGCGGCACGTTTGCCTGGAAGAACAGATAATGAAATAAAGAACTACTGGAACACGCACATCAGAAAGAGACTCCTCCGTATGGGAATTGACCCCGTGACTCATGCCCCCCGCCTCGAGCTTCTAGACTTATCATCGCTTCTAAATTCCCCTCAGCTTAACCTCACCAATCTTCTTCGCCTCCAAACACTCCTTAATCCAGAAGCACTAAGACTTCCACTAAGTCTCCCATCATCACACACTGAAAATCTTGATATTTTATTGCAAAAGCTTCAAGAAAACCACTTATTAAATTCTCAACTGCAAAACCAGGCCCCAATAGTCCAACATGACCAGTTTGACAATATTATCACACAGCAAATTCCAAATCAGTCCCAATCATTACAAGGGGATATGGGCCAAACATTTCAAAGTAATTTGAGTGATCAATGTCTTAACAGTAATTTACCAAGTTTTTGCGATGCAATTCCTGATCAATTTGGGGCGGACTTATCATCAGATAACTCAAGCTTTCAATCTTTGAACAGCAACAGCATTAATATTAATAACAGCCAAAATTTGAGCTTTGATTCGGGTTTGTCAACACGGCTTATTAATGGCAGCACAGAGGATGAAAGAGATCAGAGTTTTTGTAGTAATCTGTTGAGATTTGAAATCCCAGAGGGTTTGGATTTTGACAACTTCATGTAAGATGTACGTACTGTCTGAATTTGGTTAGGCCATCTGGGATGGATTCATGTTATGTATTTTGGTTAGGTCCATTCAATTATACAGAGCTTGGCAGGTTGGGTTTCCCGGTGCTTGGGTCAAGCAGTGTACTCTTCTTTTGATGACAATCTGTTTGATTTTTAAATTTCTGGTTTGTTGTTGGGCTTTGACGTATCGAAGAAATTAGTCGTTATTCGGCCAAAAGCATCCGCCCCCCTGATGTTGTTGCCTTCAACCGTGGTCCGTGGTCTTGTGGGCTGCTAGGTGACGGCGGGAACGGAGCCCACAAGGTGGTGTCACCCTGCCAAATGGTCAAACTAATTTAGTAATTTTCGACCCGGCAATTTTTAAGGAACAGAACCTGATTGGAATTTGTGTGTCTCAAGGAACCCGGATGGGCGATGTGTGGCTTGGAATGTGACGACGTTGGTGGCATCACTTTTGGCAGAAGTAGCAGAAGTTCTTGCGGCAAGAATATTTGCAGCTCAAATTTGTTGTGAATTGAACTTGCCAGTGGTCATTTTAGAGGGAGATTTTAGATGACAATTTCAGTATTAAAGGAAAGTACGGAAGCTTGATCTTCCACTGGTCTTATTGTCAATGATGTCAAACGGTTAATCGTAGGTTGTATTGATTTTCAATTTTTTCATGTTCGCAAAGATGCTAATAAGATTGCTCATCATCTTGTTAAGAATGCTAGAGTTATATATCAGTGTGGCTGATTAGGAATTGGTTCAAACATGTTTTATTTTTGAAAACTGGTTTAATTTTATATATGGCTACCGTTTTGCTGAAAAATAAATTACAATCAAGATGATAATTGAATACGAAATAAAACACTTTGGGCGCATCTAAAAAAATAATACCAAATTTTAAGGGTCCACATCTACAATATACAATACGATTAGACATCAATAGGGTTTATGAAATGTATGTACTATAACATATAGACCCTTTGAATCTATCATAGCTATACTACCTACCCAAGACCCATAGGATTTATCTTATACTACCGACAAGATTAATTGAGTTTATGAATTACAATTTGTGTCCGGAGACAATTTTTCATATGGTTAGCTAAATGTTAAATCTTAAAATTAAATAATACTCTATGCAATAAAAATTTATTCAAAAAATTATAACTTAACGAACTAAAAATTACTTATATAAACCAACATAACAAGTAGAACAAGAAATTAGAAATAAACAATATTTACTATAAAATTTAATAAATTAATAAAAATTATACTATTTTATAAAAACATTAGTCTTTGCTTGTTTATGTTTCTCAAGAATCATTTTCTTCCTGTAAAACATATATACAAACATAGATTAGTGTTTTGAAGGTAAAATGATTTTGGCAAAATGTCCAAAACCCCAACTAATATATTACTAATGTCAATTTTAATTATTATACTTTACTCCTCCAAGCGGTTAAGATTTTCTATTTCAAAATGGTGTTTTATCTTGTTCCTCATCTTAAATACATGTTAAGTGTATTAAATATTTTTCTAAAAAAGCATAGAGTTGTGGATGCCATGTACTTGTCAAACATCCATATAATAAAATAGGAAATGGGACATGAATTGAAATATTAAAAGATCTAGAGTGTTCCCTCAAGGCAAGTATATAAACTAGGTACATCATTATCAATCATATAATCTTTATATTAACTCTTACATATGTATATATTAAATTTTTTAATTAGAATTATATATAAAATATATTATTAAAATCAAATTTCTTCTTACTAACCAT
>JACFYI010003717.1:383293-413347 GCA_014898755.1 Handroanthus guayacan
AAAAAAAAAAAAAAAAAAATCCATCATATTTCCCAATCCTACTGTCACCTTCCACAAACTCTTTCCAAAACACCATTTTCTAATTGCTATTTCATATAACACTTCAAAACATATCCAAACATTACCTTAATTTTTCATATGCTTATTGGAAACAATTAATGTATCACAAAAAATTTGCAATACCTCGTCCATCTCTTAATTGATAATATATAATTGAAAAAAATATATTTTTTAATATAAAAATTAATAAAAATATTATATGTCCTAAATCTACACACATTCCCATTTCCCATCCATTTAATCTTTGATGCGAGTAATTTCTGGATTATTTGCCAAATTTGAGTATTATACTATAAAGGTAATTTTCAGTACGGGAATTGATCTATCCATACTTGCTCTAATATGTCTCTAAAGAGCATGGATGTGGTATGAGTATGACAACATATAGGCCGGGGTTGGATATTTAATTTTTTTTGCGTAGGTAATACCTAAGGAGTGGGACCTTTTAATTCAATCTGAATTTTGGGATAGTTAACCGTTTAAAATATTTGATCGACCAAATTCAATTATAGATACCCATAATCCACAATAAATACATTGAAATGGGATTAAGTAATCTAGTCCATTAAAAATTCGAATTAGAATTTTAATATTTCAATTATAGATACCCATACTCACCATTCATGCCCAAAAGTCCGAGTACCCATTTCCAATTTCTTTTCTTTGATTATTGCTGTGGGGCTCTTTTTTTTTAAAAAAAAATAAAAAATGGTCCGCGTGCAATTTTTAATGAGATAATAAGGAAAATCATATTATAGCTTGGATGCTCTAGGATCCTCTGGCTCTGGTTATTTTCTTCATCCATTGTGTGCGAATTAATTAATTAATTAGTGAACTGATGGCACTGTTTAGGATTTAGCTTGAGCATGGTGTTTTAGAATGTTGTTCTAAAATATTTACTTGTATAGACGAATTTGAGATGGACGACAGATCAATCTGAGACATATTTAACAACGAAATTGCGAAAAAATTTATCAACGAATTATGGACAAATTAAAGGTAGAGACAAATTCACATCTAAAATTAAATTTTTAAAAGGTCTATTTCAGACAGATTTGAGAAACAAAAATCCCATCTCAAACCTTACTAACAGACTTGTTTGGTGTTTTAAGTTCCCGTTGAATATATCAGGGGAAAATTACAATTTTTGTCCTATAAGTATGCCATTTTTCACTTAATAATCTGTATCTATTCAATTTCGAATTCATGTCCTGTATCGTTATGTCGTTGTACAAAAAGTGCTCATTTTTTTGCTGAAGCACCAAAAAGTCACCGGAAAATGTGATGTGGCACGGCTGGTGAACCAAAAAGTCACCGAAAAAGGTGACATGGCATGTACCACCTCATCTTTTTTGGTGACTTATTCGGTGCTCCAACAAAAAAAGGCACTTTTTGTAAAACGGCATAAAGATACAGAGAATAAATTCAAAATTGGAAAGATACAAATTATTAAGTGAAAAGTGGCATATTTATAAGGCAAAAACTGCAATTTTCCCAATATATCAGCGATGGACTTTCAGATT
This sequence comes from Handroanthus guayacan, assembly GCA_014898755.1. Lineage (NCBI taxonomy): Eukaryota > Viridiplantae > Streptophyta > Magnoliopsida > Lamiales > Bignoniaceae > Handroanthus > Handroanthus guayacan. Next base: position 384,877 of record JACFYI010003717.1, read on the forward strand.
AAAAAAAATCCATCTCCCATCTTGTTTAGACTAAGAGACATGACATTAATGGTATTAGAGTTGAACTTTTGGTCTATGAATTGAAATTTTGTTATCTTTTAGTGTTTTTTACTCAATTTTTCATTTTTCTCTTTTAAATTAAATCTCACTGCAATAAATTTGAATTTGAATTACCATGACTGTAAGTTGATATTAATAAGAAATAGAGTTGGTGGAATGTCATTAATTTGTTACACTTTCACTACAACAATGTTTCATATAAGTGCTAGTAGGGGTTGTGGAAAATTTACTATGTCATACAGTCGTAATAAATGTTTTTACCTTGATGCAAGTAAAAGCAAATTGTCAGAATTCCACATCAAAAAAAAATAATGGTTGTGACCTCTTTATATAGTTTTGGAGTAATTCTTACATCACAAATTAGCTATTGGGGTTTGAGTTATGTGCAAAGTCCATTTTTAACATGATATTAGAGCCAAGCCCATTCCAGATGTTAAGTTACCTAGCATTGTTGGACCACATATTTCATATTATTCCACGATCCGGATGTTCATTTCTAGGTGTGTGGAGAGTGTGTAGAATCTGACATATGAAAGGTGTAAAGGTTGTGGCCTATTTATATAGTTTTAAACAATTCTCATAGCACAAGCTAGGTTTTAAGGTTGAGTTAGATTAAAGATCTATTTTTAATACAAATAATATTTTCACCTTATTAATTTTGGATTAATAGCTACAGCTTTCACCACAAATATTAATTTTGGGTCACTGACTTCTACTTCTATCATGATTGTCAATTTTTTTGTTATCAAAATTTAATTATTTTATAGTGTCCGCAGAATCTTTAGTTTTACATCAAAAGACTAAACTAATTACACGGCAGCTGCAACACTTGTCCTCATGAAGAATGCACCATACGTAGAAGCATGTGTACTTAAGGAATTCTGTTTAGTAAATCATGCGCACCTTAAATTATGTTTTTCCCGCCTAACTACTAATATGAGGAGCTTTATGCGTCCTCTGTAAATCGTAGAATGATTTCGAATAAATTAACCTTAACAACAATCTTAATTAAACGTGGTTTTCTAAATTGAGAAACATCTGGATTCCTCTTCGTTAGTTTAATTTAATGAAAATCTTGATGCAACCTATGCAGCCATACACGTATCTGCATGCATATCCTCCTTTGACGCAACAAATTCAACGCCTTCCATCGCCACATATTTGTACACATAATATATATAATCATTCTTCTACTTATTATTTGAAAATTAATTTATCTAATTTATAAGTTATTGCATGATATTGTCTGACTGATTTCCATCCACCAGATTAGATATGATCGAGAGTCCAGAAATTTTTTATTAATTTGTGCTGGCCAAAATTGAATAAATTTGGGAGTCAGTAATTGAATAATATATGTATGAGTAATGTACGTATATTATTCAAAGTTTGTTGAGAGTTATTGAACACCTCATACTGCAGTTGACTGAGTAATTAATTGAAAATAATTATGAAGTGTTTAGACAGAAATACGTGGTGACTAATTAGGGTAAGCCCTCCTAAAAAATCCGTGGATTGGTGTCAACTAATTACTGAAACAAGTATATATGTTGTGTAAGCAAATCATAGATAGTTTCCATTCCGAATGACGAAAATGTTAATTAATCAAATAATTGTACTTAATTACATTATGCTAGATAATTAAGGTCATTAATTTTTAGCACAGGTTACTAAACTAAATCTTTGAAGCACGAAAGATGGACAAGCGTGGATTTAGTACGTACTTTTGCTGGGTTTCCCAGATCTCTTCCAACATTATTTATTAATTAATGAAAAATTAATTTGTAATTAGGGTTGCTGTCGTAAAGATTAACATTAAGATGTTCCATGAGCCCCTGACAGGGGAGCAGAAGATGAAGTTTGATTATTTATACTTTAGTATTTATTTTAATATTTTCTTTTATTAATTGACGAGCTCATACTAATTGTGGATGCTTGCATCCATGCATGTATGTATGTGGGATCTGATTTTCCAAAGGAAGACCTTAGTTTGTTCACACTGCAAAATCTATTAACCATTGGGGCACCTATATCAACGGAAAAAGAAGAAGAGGAAGAAGAAGAAGAAGAAGAAGAAGAAGAAGAAGAAGAGTGTCTAGATTTATAAATAAAAAATTAATTTTTGTTTTGAAATTTATCAAATTAAGTCTGGACTTAATTCTATTTGTACTTCTACTTTTATTTAATAGACAATTTATTAAAATTAAATTATAAGTCTCGACAGTAAATTATTATTTTATCTAACAATTAAATCAAAGAGAAGATTTAATGTCTCAGGCAAGTCTTTCACTACGCATGAACTTATTTTTCAAAAAAAATAAAAATTAAAAATTAAAGCCTTTTTTATTTTTTAAATGAAACCAATAAACTCGAGCTAGTTAATTAATAACCCCTAATTTTGATATATCATCTTATAATAGTTACCTCATGATCTTGGACCGACGTATGCAGAGGTGCAGAGAGTACAAGAGTGGGGACATAATTATAATTCCAATATATATGTTTAAGATGTATTTGGAACTTATAAAATTTTAGGTTTTATTTTAAAAATAAGTTATTAAAATTGATAATAAGATTTTTGAACTAATTATCAGATGATGATGATGATGATGATGATGATGATAAGTTTATTATTAAAATGATTAAGATTAAAGTGCATGATCATAAAATCTAGGATAGGCTTTTGTTAGAAAAATTTACTACAAAAAACTATAGCATGAATGACAAAAAAATTCAGTGTCAATGTGAAATTGGTCACTACTTTATCTAAAAAGTGACAAATGATCATATTTTAATACCACAAAAAATGATTTTAACATATTTAATTGATAGTGACAAGAATGTGTTTATATTATCACTATAGACAAGTGAATCATATATAGTAATTACCTAGTGATAATGAAAATCTTATCATCAAATTATAGAGATATTTTTTTGTTGTCACTATACCATGTATCACTAATTTTCTATGTATAGTGATAATTTAAAGTATTACTTTTTATCACTATTGAGGTATGTGTATATTTATATATAGTGACAATATAAAAATTATTGTCAGCTTAAACATATTATTAGTGACAAAATGAAAATTATTGTTACTTAATACCTATTACTAGTGGCGTGATCTTTATGTTGTCACACATTTTATTTTATTTTATATTTTCTCGTGATTAACCACACAATTTATGTAAATAAACTCTCATTTTAACACTCTCTCTTATTCTAGAACAGCGTGTGGATTCTAAATACTATAAAAGGTAACCACGTGTGACAAGAAAGCTCAAGAGGAAATGATTTTTGACCTTGGAGCCAATGTACGTAGGGTTAAGAAATTAAATAATAACGTAATAATGGCATTAATTAAATAGTTTGACCAAATTAAATCTTTTTCGTTAGCTAAGAGTTTGATGAATTAATTACCTGAAATTTAACGACTTTGAATTGGATAAAGTGCCCAACTGTAAGAATTGCAACATATTTGTTGCTTACTTGTCCGATTCAATATGAATTGTGAAACTTGTCACACTTATCTAGTTCCAGATGTGGTGTGTGTTAAAAGGATTATACAATTGTGAGCAAGGGTAAATCTTGGATAAGAACGTGTATTAATGCAATTGATTTATATTTACTATGAATTAATGATGAAAATTATTATCTCTATGTTCTAAGGATTATAAGTAATAATTTCAATACCACGTAATGCACTTAATTAATTTATTCTAACATAATATTTGTAAGCACCACGATTCAATGAAAATTGTAATATTAATTTTTTTGGTTTCTGAATTGAACCGCATTTACATTAGGAATATATGCTGAAACTTTCATCCTAACTATTTGAAAAGCAAATAGTTATTTCAAGAATAATAACATTGTTGAAAATCTGAGAATCTAACCTATAAGAGCATCTTGGTTTTTCCATTTTTTTTTCTTTTTCTTTTTTGGGCCTGTTTACACCATATTTTATTGTACTATAAGAAATTTGAGCAATTACTAGGATTGAAAACTGATGTTAAAAAGGAATAGTAGTGGTACAAGTTACTTACTACAGCTTTGCTATAACAATGATGCATGATGTCAATGAGGGAAGCAAAAAATCCACTATGATATACAGTCATATTGGATGTTTACACCTCAATGTAACTATAGAAAATCATATTTTTACCTTAACTTTTTGGATCATTAGTTATCACATCCATCATGGCTCTTAATTTTAGATTATTGTCCACTACTTTAACTATAGCTATTACTTTTTTTTTATTGCTAATATTTAATATTTTTGTAAAGTACAAAAATGTCCAAATTAAGACATAATTTTTACAATAATCCATCAAAATACTGTAAAACTGAGGACTTCTACTTTAGAGGCTGCTCGCATCCAAATTGTTAAATCAAATGATTAAGCCATCATTTTAATCATTTTAGTAATAATAAAGAGATTCGTTTAGAGAAAAAAAAAAAAACAAAGAGTTAATTACTTTAAATCAGATGTGATCATTAATCTAGGACTTCAATTTTGTTGTCTTGCTAATTTTTCATTAAAATTTGAATTAAGCAATTTTGTCTCTACACTCAACCCATAATTATTTATTATTTGTCAAACGAAGAATCATACAAAATTGATCTTAATGTACTTGTACACGCGCAGACACACACATGTTTATTTATAATTTTTTCGAATATTTTAAAATATTTTGAACTAGAGTAAATAATTCGTGATTCATGTTGAAGGTTGACTTATGCTAAAAAATAATAGAAATAAGCATTCGTCATGAACACTACGTGGACAGACATATGCCCCAATTTGGAAACTGGGGCCATTGTAGCAGGTATACACGTGTTATACTCATCTTCAAAAGTGGAAAACCACATAAAAAAATTCAACTTTTTTATATATAAACACGTACGATGCATAATTGGCCTCTAACTCGAGAAAAAAATATAAATGTGTGTGCAGTATTTTCTTATAATTTCCTTTCTCTTTTTTGCTTGTGAAGTGTGAACCAGACAAATTAATGATCAATTTATGACTTCAAAATAGAGTTTTATTCCATCAGTTATGACTTATGTATATTGAAATTGAGCTAAATTTGAAATAGCTTTTGAAACTAAAAGAAAAAAAATCCAAAATTGCTTTTAATATCGTCGAAACTTTCACTAAGAAAAAAAGTTCAAATTAATTTACTAATAACAAATATTAATCTAACTAAATGCATTGAAGAAGCTAACCTAAATATGCATGCTTTATCTTTATAGCATGCATTATGCAAACTGTCAATAGTATGAGAACATAAAAAGAAAAATAGTCATTAAATTAACATCTTTTTTCTAGTGCAGCACTCACTTCCAAAAAAAAGAAAACAAAAAAGAAAAAAGAAAAAAAAAACTACACATTTTGTATGGAAAATTGATACGAGATTTAACTTTAATTTGTAGCCAGAGCTACAAATTATAGACATCAACAAGTTTTTCAGCATTAGCTACGAGTTGATTATAGGCAATGCCCTAACGTAATTGATAACCTAATTATTTGCCGTAACTACCCCTAGCTCGTATCAAATTAAATTATTATTCCTAAAATCTTGTCTTGCTGGCTAAGTTGCAATCTTGAACTTAATTACCTGGAAAATTTCAATATTGATATTAATTGAACGTCATAATAATTGTAAAACCTTGAATTCATAATAACAAGACTATTGCAAAATTAAAATAGTTAATAGTAAAATATTAAAAGATTTACCTATGTATTCACTCTATATAACTAATAACTTAAAGGACATTCCATAAGAATTGGAGGGAGTCTACTTTGTACATAAATGAGATTTAAGAAAATAATTATGAGCTGTCCAAATCCTAAAAATAAATGCAAAAAGTTAGGGTTTTTAGTCGAATGAAGCAATCTACGAAGGAAGAAGGAAACATTTCATTGTAATTGGTGAGAGATGTAACAACCATACCGACTAATCCACAGTCTTTTCTTTCAAGACTTTATGCAAAGGTCAAATGCATTTTTTGGCTTCCATTTGTCCCTAGCGGCACTCAATCCTTGTTAATTACCTTGTGCCAATTAATCTCTTCATCTTAATTTCTCATACTAAGTAAAGTTTCGGCGGTCGGAAAAATCCTTTTTTTCTACTAAATCCTAATTAATGATTAATTAGGGCAGTTTAATTAATTAAACTTCCTAATGTAAAATAACTTGTTTGTGTATTGAAGAATGCAATCCCAATTAATTTTTAATATATAGGTATCTGTTGTGTTATTACTATATTACATAAGTTACTGATATTATTAATCCCATGCAAAATTGTACCTCGAATGATTTGATAAAATTCCATATATGATTATGCCGAGTAACACCTGTCTGATATTTTAAGAGGGTTTTTGATGAAGCTTATTTAAAACATTTTATAATAAGCTCATACATTTTATAATATGTTATTGGAGCGTATTAGATATTATTTTACAAATAAATATTTGAAATATTTGAATAAAATTACTAAGATCCTAATCTTATAATAAGATGTTTAGTAATAATAATTTTGTAACTAATAAGGTTAAAATTAAAGGAACATATTAAAATTTTAAAATATAAATTAGAAATTCCTTTTTAACCAAACTTATAAGATCCTAATATTGTATTCAGAGTATTAGTACACAAAACTTCCATCATGCCGAAAGTAGAAAAATCAATATTTTTATACATAATAGTTCAAAGTAATTATTATTCAAACAAATGCACTTAGATTAAACCCACAACGTATTTCATATTTTATGCAATTATATAACATTTCACCCTCAACACACAGCACACAAAAAGAAATTAAGAAAAAGAGAAATTAAATTGACGTAGACGAGGGGCGGCGCCAAATTCTATTGACTTCAATCGGTTTCCCCACACTCTCCAATTCTCATCTATAAATACCCGCGTTGTCATCTTCTCATTTCGGACCTACAGCCTTTCACTTTTCTTCCAAAAGTTCTCTTTGCCTTTTGACAAATTGTCCCAAACCTTAATTAACATCAAACCTTAATTAATTATCCTCGGATTACATTAGTTGTCCTCAAGAAATGGGAAGATTGCCTTGCTGTGATAAAAATGGTCTGAAGAAAGGTCCATGGACCCCGGAAGAAGATACGAAGCTTATTCAGTATATTCAGATGCACGGCCCTGGAAATTGGAGAACCCTTCCCAAAAATGCTGGTATGTCACAAATTAAATAAATTAGCACTAAATATATCCTTTTTTTTTTCTTGGTTTTAGAAATAAAATTGCTATGAGATGAATACATATTTACAGGGCTTCAAAGATGTGGGAAGAGCTGTCGGCTTCGCTGGACTAATTACTTGAGGCCTGATATTAAAAGAGGAAGGTTTTCATTTGAGGAAGAAGAAACTATAATTCAACTCCACAGCGTTCTTGGCAACAAGTAAGCTATTATTAATTACTTCACTGCAAAAAGGTTAGACCATCAGCTACAATCGATAAGTAACCAACTCTAAAATTTCCTCTTAACTACAAAATTTCCAGAGCTAAATCTGAAATAAGGTTACAAATCGATAGCTCATATCTTTGTTATTTTACAAAGAAAAAGTTACATTTGCAACGAAAAACCTGAAATAGATTTTCAGATGCCTAATTCTTTAGCAGTGATTGCAACTGTGTATCTTTTTTTTAATTGCAACTGTGTATTAAGAAAGGTGAAATTAGGCCTAATTTAATTTCTCATCTTTGATCATCAGGTGGTCTGCTATAGCGGCACGTTTGCCAGGAAGAACAGACAATGAAATCAAGAACTACTGGAACACACACATCAGAAAGAGACTTCTGCGTATGGGAATCGATCCTGTGACTCACGCCCGACGCCTCGATCTTCTAGACATATCATCGCTACTAAATTCCCCTCAGCTTAACCTCAGCAATCTTCTTCGCCTCCAAACACTCCTTAATCCAGAAGCAGTAAGGCTTGCGCTTAATGTCCTACCCACACACACTGAAAATCCTGATATTTTATTGCAAAAACTTCAAGAAAATCAGTTATTAAATTCTCAACCCCAAAATGAGGCCCCAATGATCCAACCTAACCAGTTTGACAATATTATCACACAGGAGATTCCCAATATGTCCCAATCATTACAAGGGGATATGGGCCAAATATTTCAAAATAATTTAAGTGATCAAGGTCTTAACAATAATTTACCAAGTTTTACCCATGGAATTCCTGATCAAATAGGGGTGGACTTATCATCAGATAACTCAAGCTTTGATCAGTCTTTCAACAGCAACAGCGGTAACAATAACAGCCATAATTTAGGCTTCGATTCAGTTTTATCAACGCCGCTAATTAATGGCAGCACAGAGGATGAAAGAGATCAGAGTTTCTGTAGTAATCTGTTTAAATTTGAAATTCCAGAGGGTTTGGATTTTGATAATTTTATGTGAGAAGTGTACTGTCTGAATTTGATTAGGCCGATTCCCGTTATGTATGGTTTTGTTCACAGATACTAGAGTAAAATTCTTTTGTAAGCTTATGTACAATATTCATGGTTTTGTTTGTATATTTCATTGTTACATTTTTTCTTGCAATAATGGTTTGCATTTACCATTTTGTTCATGTTTTGCCAACATTTATATATCTATACTATATATAAAGGAAGAGGGTAAAAGGTAGCTTTTTTTTTTTTTTTTTTTTTAAACCGCCATGCTATGCTAAGTGTACAAAAATAACTCTATTACAAAAAATAGTGACAAATTAGTTACAGAAAATAATAACAAAATATTTTTTTTTTATTTTTCTTTTTTAATATTTATTTTTTATTTCATTCTTTTTCTCAATTATAATTTTTTTTCTTTCAAACTTTAGTATTTTCAAATTTGTCTTTCTTTTTTTTTGAGAGACTTCAAATTTATCTTTCGATCATGTTTATTCTACATAATAAATTCAAGTACAAATACTTAATAATTAAGAAAGTTTTTCATTATAAAAAATAAATAAATATTTGTAATTTTGTGAAAAAAATAAGACACATGCATCTACTATGTCATAGTTAATTCTTCTATCCCAAATTCAGTGTTTTTCAGCTTCTTTTGAATGTTAGATTAGAGTCCATTTTTTAAGTGATTTTTTAACACCTTAGAATATCCTCTTAATTACTTAGGATATCAATGTGATAGTTCTATTAATATTCAACCACTATTCTTTACGTAATAATGTAAATATTTGCAAAAAAATTTATTTTTTAATTCTCATATTCATCCAAATTATGTATCTAATATATCTTTAATTCTATGTAATTAGATATATACATATATATCTATGTATGTATATATGTCATAGTGTGACTAAAACAATTGGATTTTGAATGATGAATTCTTTATTGTACGAAAGTTGATGTTCAATATTTTGGTTCAATATTACTCATTTGAGGATCCCATATGCCATCAATGGTTTTGAGTATATCAAAAAAGTTATATATCAAAAGTATTTTCATTCAAATAATTGAACCATGGTTTCTAATTATGTATAAGGGGTGAATTCTTTAGTTCCTGATATTTTGCACAATTGCAAGTCGTTAATTATATATATATATATATAGTTTAAGCTCGAATATGTAAACTTATATAAAATCAAATCAAAATACAATCCTGGTGTATATTCTCTAAAATCATAAAATACTTGGAGGACATGCCCAAACCCTTTAAATTGTCCTTGGCTGTAAACAATTTGGGTCCATATTGAAAGTAGATTTTTCACTAAAAAATCAGCTAAAAGATGAAGATTACCAAAAATCAAGAAAAACACAACTTATACATTTTATCATTGTGGGATGCATTTTAACTTGAAATATGCAAACTGATATAAAATTAAATTAAAATACAACCCTGCTATATATTCTCTGTAATCGTAAAATACTTGGAGGTCATGCCTAAGCCCTTTTAATTTGTCCTTGTGTGTAAACAATTTGGGTCCATATTGGAAGTGAATTTTTCACTTCAAAATTAGCTGAAATATGAAGATTACCTAAAATCAAGGAAATCACAATGTATGCGTTTTATTATGTGGGATACTAGCACCCCCTTGGCCGGCCAGAGCTGGACATCTAAAGCGTGCAATAACGTAAAATTAGTAACCTAACACATGGTAGTCCAATATCATAGATGAGTTTGACTCTATTAACATATTGCAAATGGACATTGAACCTAACTTACTCCAAAGCTAAATTGAGAAGTGTAAGTATTGCCCAATACTATGTAAACAAATCGCAATCTATATACTTTACCAATGTAGAATTCTAACACTCCGTTTTATCTTTCTATTATATATATGAAAAGAGCAATTAATGTATATAGCAAAAACAAAAAGCATACTGCTTTTTGCGAAATGTTTTACGAAATATTGCACGAAACCAATTAGATCATATAAACTAAACGGCAATATTACAATTGATTTAACATGGATTTCATAAATAAATATATAATTAAATCATTTATTTTTAACCGTCCATTACAAATAACTGATGAGTCGGTTAATTAAAATACATTAAAACATTTAGATCTTAAGCTAGTCAAAATGTAATAGGAGTTACGCGTGATACATCATCTTGCTACAAGAGACTTTTAATTAAACGACAAAATTTTATTTGCACTTTACGAATCAATTTCTTAATTTCTTGACAACTATAAAGTTCATTTCATACGTTGGGGTCATCACTCAAAGCACATTGTGATTTTGAATACGTAAATCTCTCATGTGCCGTAGTACCATATATGTCAGGCGGTCAAGTCAAAAAGTTCATTTTTGTCTTGACATGCACTTTTTCCTCCTAATTATCACCACCTATGGCAGAAAAAAAGATGAAGCCAGTAAAGGTATATGGACATCCACGTTTATATTTATATTTATTTATAATATATATATGTATATATATATAATCTCAAATTAATGTTACATATAAATTATAGAAAAATTGAATTTTTATTCCTTTCAACTTTGGAATTTAAGTCAAATTTTAGATAAGAAATTTGAAGATGGTTTATAATTGACTATTTACATGCGGCTGATTTGATCCCACTTTCCATAACTTAATGCCAATAGATATTGTGAGATATACATGGAGACTTTCTAGCTTTGGCCTCCATGATTGTCACGAAGAATGGAATGTCCACTTAATCAGGATAAGGTGATGATGCATTGCATTTTGAGATTTGTCAATCTATTATTGATCAAGTTCAATGTTCAAAAAATTAAAAAAAAAAAAAAGAGAAAAGGAAAAAAAAGAAAGAAAGAAATTGCTATAAAACAATTGAATATTAGCAAACAATATCAGCCATGGTAAAAATAATAATAAATTATCCAAAATTAATATTTATTGGTAGAGGCAGTAATCAGTGACTCAAAATTAATAAGGTAAAAATATTTTTTGTCATTATCATTGCATATACACCAATTTGAAAATATTTGCCACAATTATCTGTCATGGTAAATTTTTCACAACTCTTGGCCCACTAAAATAATGTATTATTGTTATGGTGAAGATATAACAAATCACTTTGTTGTTCAACACCTAGATCTATTTCCTATTAATATCAATTTTTAAACCGTGGTAATTATGCAAACTTGTTGTAATGAAATATATATTTATATATGTCTCTAATATATTTCTTTTTATTGATAGAGAATTTTATATGTAACTCGCATACGTAATAACAATGTAGGATATGAATTACAAATATTCATTTGATAAGACATTTTTATGTTTTGAGAGCATAAGTTACATATGCTTGGGTAGTAAGAATTAATACAGCTCTTTGTATTTTAGATAGTATGAGAAATTTGACAAATGTTGTTGTAAATTATTGAATTAGTTTATCATGTAGTTGAGTCTTTTACTGAAAGATATATCATAATTTTCAGCGGAAAAATTCATCGAGAAATTCCAAATTTTCATTGGCAAATTAATTTTTCTCAGTACTGTAACAAACACATAAAATTTGAGACAAATAAATAAAGGCATATTTTAGAATAGCCATGGCCGCCGAACGCATGTAGGCTTTTCTTCTGCTGTATGTTAACTTATGCTTATTTATGTATTAGATCTTTAAATGCATTAAAATATTTATATTGCTATATTGATGCTACAATGGTCGAATATAATCGTTTCTACTCAAAAAAAAAAAAAAAAAGCCGTGGCCCATGGCCATGATTATTTATTGAAGTGGGTTGTTTGATATATTTAGAGGCCCACTCCACTGGCCCAGTTCAAAATTGACGCTAAAATATAGTAGACAATCAGCCCACCTGCTATTTTTCGTTTTATTCTTTTAATAATTCTTCTATTTTCTTCAAAGTAACAAAATTTGGGCTTTCAAGAACCAGCTTTATTATTTTAGATCGTTTATCTTTATCTGTGTTTTGTAATGATGACTTTCCACTATTTGTGATATCCCCGATCTCTCGTTTATTTAAGTTCAATGAAGTTCATAATTCTACCAAAAAAAAAATAATAATAATAATCCGATTAAATTAAAATAATTTCATGTCTACTCGGACCTGCTGGACTGTGGCTGCATGATCTCTGGTAAGAAAGAGTATCGATAGGTTCAATTAATTAACTGGCAGAACTCCGTGAATAATTTGTTGAAAAGTATGAAAAATTGTTAATCGTTTATCAAATTGAAACCTTCGATTAACCAACCGAATTAGCCAAAAAAGTTCAATTACAATTTGGTTTATCAACCAATTAATCGATTTTTATTTGAGCTTTTATTGAAAATCTAAACATTATATAATATGTTCCATTTCAAAAAGATAAAATAAATTAAGTTTTAGAGTAAATGTCATTAATGGTCCCTCATATTTTTATTTTTTCTCACTTTAGTTCCTCATCTTTTATTTTTGACATTAAGGTCCTTAAATTAATCAATTTGTATCACTTTAATCATTTGGTCAACTTTCTAGCCAATTTTTGCCGAAAAATGACTCACGTTGGCATTACTCGCCAATTAAAATGATCACAATTATTACTTTAAATAAGAAATCTTACAAATAATAACAAGTAGGAACGTTATTTATAAAGTTGATGCTTACAAGAGTGCAAAAGATATAGGTGATTTTTAAGGTCTCTTATTTAGATATTTTATCTTTTATTTATTTCTTATTTAAATGGTAAATTTTTTGCTAGGTGATGCTAATGTAAATTTATTAATTTAGGGACCCTAAAGTCAAAAATAAAACATGAGCGACTAAAGTAAAAAAAGTAAAAACTTTGAGGACCATTGGTGACATTTGCCCTAAGTTTTATTTGCAAAAATAATAATATATTAAGTTAAAAAATCACAAAGCATAAATAATAGACTAAATTTCATAACTACTTCAATCGAAAAAAAAAAAAAAAAAAACGAAAGGGTTCTCAATATTTCTTGCTAAAATCTATATCAACCATTTGAGTTAAAGGTTAATATCTAGAAGAGAAACTAAAACTCGAGCATGTATTAATTAGAAGCTGCCATGCGATAGAAGACACTACTAATACTTTGATTATTATTTCTAAGATATATATACAGATGACCTTTATTATTTCTAAAATAACATTTATAGGAATATTTTAACAAAAATATAAACCTTTTACATTAATTCAATGTGGATCATTATTGATTTCAGGACAAAAAACAGAAAAAAAAAAAAATTATGGTTGAAGAGATAAAAATAAAAGAAATACATTCTACAGCCAAAAAGAGAAAAGGCATTGCAAGCGCCCCTTGTATCACAAAGGATCTTTCAAGCCTTGAAGAAGTAATACAAATGGATCCCTCCCAAACAGGAAGTTGCCAGCTAAAAATTTCATAGTGGGCTTTTTGCAAAAAGCTATTTCCTATTTTCCTTTTCTATTTTTCATTTTATTTCTTCACATAGACAACTTTTTATCTGTTGAAAATAGAGTGGGGCTCTAAAGGGGCCATCGTACCCCGTTACTGACAATTTCTTTTATTTTCTCGGCAGAAATTTTAGCCTGAAAACGACTGCTAAGCAATGTGCCAAGGAAATGCCTGTAAAAGGTGTAATATGTTATTTTTATGGTTTTAGGGTGTAAAGTATAAATATATAAACTGCAATTTTTTGGTGCAAAATTGCAAAAAAACTCCATATTATTTATTTTTGGACAAAACCTCAATATTTTTTAATAGTACGAGGAAGCTAGCATTTGTACATTGTTCCACCACAAATAAAATAATTCGGACCTAAGGATAAAAAGAGAGAAAAAAAAAAAAAAATAGATGTGCAGAACGAGTCACGAGGCAAGAGAAAATAAAGTTTCACTTTCACATCCTCGATCATCGTCATCATTTCATGTGATTATAGAAAGAAAGCGAAGAAGAATGAAATGAAACGGAAAAGGACACCATAAGCTGCCCAATCCCGACAGCCTTTCTTTTTCACTTTCGTCCCTTTCCCTCTCTCTCTCTCTCTTTCTCTCTACCAACCCCACGATTTATCTTTGCCCCTTCCCCACTCACCCAACTCCACTTTCTTTAATTATTATACAATAATAGTAGTAAAAGGATCCATAATTTTTGTCATGAATGGAAGAAAAGAGTAACCAAATCAAAAAACTCTTTATTGGATCATAACTTTGCTAATATTTTAATTGTCGATTTTATTCGTAATTATGATATAATAAAGGAATAAATCATCTATCACCGAAAGGCTTGAGAATTATAACAACACCCGCATCATTAGTTAAGATTTAAAGGGATCATGGTTAAGTAGTATGACAAAATTACAAATATAGCCATTTATGGTTTGAGAAAATTCAGGTGTTAAATGTAATTTTTCAAATTATGACCATTTTTCGTTAAATTTTCGTCCACTGAATCAATTATAGGGAATGTTGTTGTAATTTTTTACAAATTACATCTGGTGTTTTTTATTGTAATTAGGTCAAATGGGTAACTGTCCTTTAATAAATGAGAGTGCTGCAAAAATTCCATCAAAATACTAGATAAGTTCCAAATATCGAATTTGGTAAAATCAAGTCAAATATATAATAAATAAATTGTACTTATGAATTATTAGTGTTCAAAAATAACAATGTGGGTCTTCGAAGCAGTTTGCAGGTTTTGCTAATTTTTTTACACAATTCAGAATTTGAAAATTCATTATATTTTAAATTATATAGTAAAAGTAATATATTTATTTTCATTAATATAAAATATGGTGAAATTCCGGTTGATTAAGAATTTTTCTTAGACAAACAGCTTCGCGGCCACATAAATTTCAATCCAATAATTATTAAAACTTAAAAGTGCATCAAACATATTTTTCGTGAACCGCACACAAAAAATAATAGAGACAATCCCTATTCTATCTCTCTCTGCTTTTCCACTTCTTCGTGCCACTTCCCATGGAAAAAGTTCACATTTCTCATTTGTCCCCTTTTTCAGATAAAAGTTGTTCACAACTTTCTCTCTGCATCTCCTATTTTCTCCTCCTTTTTGGTTAAAATCCACACTCCCACTCATTCACACCATTTTCCCAGAAAAAAACATTGCAAATTTTCATCTATCCTTCTTTCTCTTGCTTTACCAAACCCCATTCCACCAGAATATCACACAAGAAAAACCCAGAAAATAAAAAAACAACGGTTTATTTGATTTTTGAATGAAAAATTCATGAGGTTACAGCCGTACTTTACTGTGCATTGTTCCATGTTCAGCATTCCCATTCTTCTGTTTTTACTTCATTTTCATGGATCTCTCGCCGGTTTACTATCCGAACCGGCGCAACCACTGAAACCGGTCGACTACAACACTGTCCCCGCCTTTCCGGTCCAGACAGAGGCCCAAACCTGCCGCCTCGATTTGTCAGATGAGCTCTTCGGCGGCGTCAGCGCCGCGTGCGGCCACAACCTGGACCGGAGCCGGTGCTGCCCTGTACTCGCAGCGTGGCTCTTCGCAGCTCACGCCAGATCAGCTCTTCAGGTACCGGCGGCGGCTCCACCAGCCGGTTCCGACTTGCCAATGATGCCCGATGACTCGCAGAAGTGTGTGAACTCGCTGCAAAGCTCGTTGACAAGCCGCAACATACATCTCCCCCAGCCGAACGCGTCGTGCGACGCCGTTTTATGCTTCTGCGGCATTCGGCTACACCAGATTACTTCCCTTAGCTGTCCGGCGGCGTTTAACATCACCGGAAATTACAAAAATGCCACGCCAACTGCTGCAGTGAGGAATCTGGAGCATAACTGTAAAAATTCTTCTTATGCTGGTTGTACCAAGTGCCTTGGTGCTCTGCAGAAGGTTAGTTATATCATTTATAAGTATTTATTTACTTCCACTTGACATTTATTTCTCAATGATTGACCGTCTCTATAATAAATACTATCACCATTTATTGCTGGAAGTTTTTTTTTTCTTCTTGTTTTTTTTTTATTAAAATTATTTTAAAGAAAGCAAGGATTTCATAATTTTTAGATATCTGAATGGCTTTTGTTGGCAATATATTTGAGAAAGAATTTATCTTGTATTTTTCCTCAGAATCAAGCAGAAACATTTTTTTGGCTAAAAACCCAGGAAATTTTGGGATTCATTTTAGAACCACTCTTGGGATTTTTGTTGCGTCCTGGATTGAGGTTTTATGGAACCAACAAGTATCATATCTTAAATATTTTTATTCTTTAAATAGCAGATATTGAAAATAATTAGTTCATATGCCATAAACAAAAGATGCTGTAGTGTTTTAGTTAATCCTCAAAGGGCTATGGTCTATTTTTAATGATGCAAGAGCTAGAGATTGCTTGGTGACTAGAGCCCCTATACAAAAAGTTTATCTTTTTTACCTTTTTCTTAGGCTTCTCTTTCTTTCTTTTTGTCTAATCGTTCAATAATTTAGTAGTAAAGTTTTGCACAATAATCAAAGCTGTCATTGTTGAGATTATACCTTGAGTTTATACTATAGAAAAATTAGAAGTAGAACTCTAATATATACATGGGAAATTGTGGCTTGATTTACATTGGAGAACTTTGGTTGATCAATAATTTGCCACTAAAGTTGTGGATCACTATATTCTTCAAAATTGACTAGTGCTTTGTAGACCTACATATCTAAAAATCTTATGCTTTATTAATTAAATTCAAAAGATATGGGTCCATCTCTTTAGTTTTGAATGTTCACTTTATATCTTTTTCTTCATTTAATCGTCTTGAATCTCGAACCATTTGTATTCACATGTGAAGTGTTTAGATATTATAACATCTTTTGTCAATACTTTCTTGAATGAATTTGCTTAAATTCAATTCGTTTTTTCATCCACTTTGAATCTTTTATTCCAATTCGTGTTGAAATAGAAGTTGTTGACTGTATTTCATATGCGTATCATCTCTAATTTCATTTCATCAATTCATTTCAAATATAATGCATTTACGATTAAGTATTTTTATGAGGAAGTTTTTAATATACTTGAAATATATTCTTTGACTAAAATAAGATATGAAGCACCAATTGACTTAAATTACCAATTGTTGTTGGATTCTTTCTAAACACATAAGTCTTGATTTTGTGGCCAAGCATCTCAATCGAATATAGTTTATTCTTATTCAGGAGTCTACGAACATTAAGTGGCGTATCGATATACTATATTTATGGAGAATTATAACGTTGTGTGACGAAACATGAGGTACGATAATGAGAATCGATATTGAAAATGCTTTTTTAGTACTTATTTTTTATGTGATCTTTTGGACCACCAAGATAATGCCCATTGCCTCACACTGTGTCACTGATTGATTATTGAGCAGTTATTCTACCTTTCGAATGGCCTGGTACCCCTGTACGAAAGGTCTAAATTGTCCTTGGTGATGTTTTTATCTGCAGCTCAAGGTCGAGGGTAAAAACGGAACAAAAAAGGAAGAGGAGGGCGATGGAAGTGACCGAGCAAGTAAAATGTTGAGCAGGGACTGCCAGCTAATGGGGCTGACGTGGCTGCTGGCCCGTAACAAGACGGCGTACATACCCACCGTCTCCGCTGTATTGCGCGCCATCATGTATAGTGCGCACCCTCCCCACGAGTCCACGTGCTCCCCGGACCAGGAGAACATGCCCCTCGCCGTCGACTCTCTGCAGTTCGAAAAATCCGATCCCTCCTCTGCTAGTAACATTATTCCATTTTTGCCCCTAATCATTCTTGGTTATCTTTTTGTGTAGGCCCCTAGATTGGTTGGGGTTTTTTGTCCTTTTGCTACAGGTTACCCCTGCTTTTTTTCCGTAAAGTGGCTTGTTATGGGGAGTAGTGGTTGGTGGAGATTGGGGCTTGGGGGCCCAGACGGGGTTCACGTGAAGCTAGTTGACAAAATTGGGAGTGGGGTTACTTTTGTCATTTTGTCCCGCTGTAAATTTCAGACATTTCGTTCATTTTGATATGTAGTGGTACGAGGAAATAGTACCTTTCACCATACAGGGTCAATTTCGACCTGCCATTTTATTTTCTGGAATTGAAAGAAGGTAAATGGACAACTTTGGATTCCACTTTTCACCTTAATCACGGATTAATACATATAACAAAACGACGTTCGAAGTTAAAAGGGTAAAAAAAAAATTAACCACATCTGGAATCTGGGTTTTATGGTGATTAAAGTCTCAAAATACGATAAATAAATTCAAACGTTAGATATTTTCATTTCCTACCAGGACAAATTTGATTTGATTATTAAATGTTGTTAATGATCGAGAGTGTTCTAAAATTTTATGTCGAGTGTTCTAAAATTTTGCGTAACATTGACATCATTTTTTATCTTTTATTTTAAATTGTGGTTTATCTTTTATTTTATATTATAAATATAAATCAAGTGTATAATATTCATGATTAAATGTTTTTATAAAAAAAGTATTTAATAAATTTTATATGTATTAATTAAATAAAATAGAAGATGAAATATTATTTTGTAATAAAGATTCTGCATTGTATTCACATGAACCATTTATTTCCTGTAATTTCTTTCAAAACCTTTTGTCTTCTTCACTTTTTTTTTGTTTGGTGGGGGGTGGGGGGTCCTCTCGACAAATCTTTTAAAATATTAAGCAAAAAAAAAAAAAAATTCATGCAGTCATTGAAGGATTGTATTTGGAAGCTTTATGCACGGTCCATGTGACGATCCCACATAAGCACCTCTAGATGAGAAAAATTCACACATCAAAAAATATTATAAAATTATCATCTCCAAAGAAATTCTTTTGTAATTATAATTATATATAGAAAAAAAATTGTCACTTATATATTTTCTCCCCACTAACAATACAAAAAATTACATGATTTGATATTTATAGTAAAAATTGTCTTATTCTTAGACATAGTCAAATATTATTTTACAACCCAAAACAATTTTTACTTAGCACTCAAAATATAAACAAACATTTATCACATTTTCCAATCTGTTTCCCAAAATTCATTTCCCCAATACAACTATTTCAAAACACCCAAAATGCAAATAAAAATAACTTTATTTATTTACCTTTTCGATAAATAAACAAACATGGCCTTAGTTTTTTGCCCTAAAAGTATAAAAAATAATCAAAAAGTTCTTAAACTTTTGAAAGGTACCTTCAGAACTCGAGGAGGGACATCTTCCAAGGCTAAGTATGTTGGTCATTTAGTTGTATCCGATGCATGAAAATTCGTGGGTTAATTTTAATGTTGTTCGTCTTGAACAACAAAAGACTAGATCAGAAAACCCCATTATAGGAATTAACAAATCAAACTCCACATGACTAAGCAATTTTAAAGCATATGAGCACATGTTCAGGAGAGGGAATCACGTTGGATGTTTGTCTTCACCTTGAATTTCACCTTGTCCTTGTATCTTGTACATTTGTTGTTTTGCAATATTGTACTATATATGTGTTTCCACATATAGAGGTAACTAATGAAATAAAAGATTCTGATAAAAAATATGTATTTTGACGATTATTATATCATAATTTAAGGGCACAGTGGCCAATTTAGCAGTTTAATACTTTTTAATTGTGAGGTTCATGGTAATAGTGTAGATCCGTGAATAAAGAAAAAAAAAAGAAAAAAAAATTATATATTTCTTGCTCCAAAAACCCCATCCCATCACATTTTTCAGATAATTAATCTGGAATTTGAAAACTTTTAAATATTAAAAAAAAAAAAAGTATATTCTGAATAAGACCCTTCTGGGAATCGAGAATGTGTAAATTCTTCATCCATTACATACAAATGGAAATCTGCATAGGAGTCATTGTCCTAGTGGAAGGTGGAGATTTCATAATAAAAAATTATGAGTTCGATTCTCATTAGTAGCATGTGGGTTCTCTTCTATCTCATGAACCATCGTAACTTGATTCTACTGTATAGCAACTTGGAGAATTTTTCTTATATTTGTTAATGTATTTAATCTTTTGACTATATTGAGATATTAAGATTGATCTATTGATTGAATATAATCGTTTATTTAAAATAAACAAAGGATAAGATTGGAAATATTAAAAATGTTGCAAAGAAATAATATTCAAGAACAACTAAATATAATTATACGTATGAGAAACTTTTTATTAATATAAAAAGAATTTCAAAATAACAACAAGCATTTTATCATTGTTTGATCTATAGACATAAAGTGCAAGGAACATTATATTTCACGATCTCAAAAGCTTGACATTACTTTTCATAAAAAACCACTTATTTCAACAGCGCAAAGTTATATTTTTCTTTGTTCTTAAAATAATGATAATGCTCCTTCTGTTATTTCATTTATTTTAAAAATATATTTTCTATTTACACATGTACCTTTGTAGGTATTATGATAATACTGTGATTAATATGGACTTCTATTATTTCCATTGATATTCTTCTTATTTGAACATGGACCCTTGTAGCCTCGTAGGTATTATGATAATTTCATTAATTTTATTGATATTGATGTACTTTGACTTGATAGTAATATTTTTATAAGTAGATCTACATATTAAACTCACTTTTATATAAAATAAAAAATATATAAATTAGAATTAATTATAATTAATTCAATCCACGGATAACAAAAAGATATATATTACAACAGAGATACACACACTGCTCTACTCTATTATTAACCCTTAAAAAGAATCGTCAAAAAAAAAAAAAAAAAAAAAAACTCCCTTAAAAAAGATTTACTACTATCAAGATTAACCCCTATCTAAAACTATAATTTTCACTTGTCAAGAAATATTTAGGACCCTCCATCCTTGAACTTCTGAATAATCCTTTTTCACTTTAGGAATAGGCGTTAGTCTTGATTTCACTTTAGACTTTTTCACCTACTGAGGGGGCTGGTGTCCTTTGAGTGCCTCGATACCAAATTATTTTGGTTCCAATCAAAGACACCAAGTGCTTAAGCAACGAATTTCCCAAAAACTATCAGTTTTAACTGGGATTGGAACTAGATATTCTACGCCAGGATTATCTAAACATTTCAAGTCTAAGGCCTGATTTGATATCCAGGGAGAGTTCCTCAATCTGTTGTACTTTGAGAGGATGAAGTGCCATCAGTCCTGGGGGTGCAAACGAGTCTAGTTGAATCGAGTCGAGCTTGGCTAGAATTTTTGGGCTTGAGCTCGACAAGTCTACTTTGTTTGAGCTCGAGTTTGACTTGAACAGAATCGAAGCTCGACTCAACTCGATTGGGCTTGAATTTTCAAATAATAGTACAAACTCAAGCTTTAAAACCAAGCTCGAATGTTTGAATTTAATAAATTATTATATATAATTTAATTATTTTTATTTTAAAAATAATATAATTATTATATAATATAATATAACATATAAAACATATATTTATAATGATTAATATGATTAATATTCAAATTAATATTAGCATTATATAAACTAGTAATATAAAAAAACATAGAGGCTAGCGAGATGAGTTTAGGTACAATGGCCTTAGATAAAGCTCTAGCTTGATTTGACTCGACTTGAGTTCAAACTATTTCAAGCTCAAGTTGAATGAGCTCGAGCTTGGCTCGTGAATAGGCTCAACTCATTTGCTCCTCTAACCAGTCCAATGCAACAACAACATCTGATGAAGATGTTAAGTGGAAGCATCATGCAGAAACTCAGACAAAAGATGAAATATGGATGCAATAAAAACGAAATAAAACAATCAGTCCATTTCATGTGGGAAACAATGTATGGCTCAAGTAATTACACATAACCATGAAGGTCTTAACCTTATAAGTCAAATAGGACCTGGTTGGATTGGATATCATGACATTCTAAAGAGAAATGTTGCTCGTTGAAAGATACCCCTCTATTTGATTGTATGGTATTTATAGTAGGAACCTGAGGTAATTCAATGGTGTGAGGTCCATATGTCATCATGCTACCCATCCTGCAAACAAATTAGACGAACCTCTTCTTCAGGGTCATCCGGGTCTGTCGGATCGCCAACCCGCTCCATCTAAAAGGGACATGAATCCGGGAGTGTTTAGTTATTTTCTTGGCACTTGAGGGGCAATTTGGTCTGCCAGGATGATCGGCCTGGCGTTGGGCCCTTCCCTTATGTAATTGCCAGTTGCCACTGGGCTTGTTAGTTGGCCCACCAGAAAGGAAAACTAGTGCATAAAAACATCCATGTTTTCTCGCATGCTTAAAGGGGAACACCATAGTCCCAGTCAAAAAGTAGAAGAAGGTGCATACTTCTAACTATACCGTACAGAAAGAACCACAATCTAAATACCGAGGATGTTAGGGTTCCGGATAAAGAGATAGAGAAAAATAAATAAATAAATAAAATCCCAGGATCTAGATTTAGATTTTCGCCAACCTTTGCCTATTAACCATAACCAATCAAGTGTTACCCCTACAAATATACCTCCCAGAAGAAATAGAACCATTAAGTTACCTAAAGCATTTTGCTCTGGTCCCTGCAAAAAACATAACATTTTGCGTTTACTTAACAATGCATCGAATTCTAAACCGAGTTAAGAATCATAACGCACGATTCGACTTACCTTATAACCTTCGGGGGCAGAAGTTAGGACACAAACTGTAAGATAACCATTACTTAGCCCCAAGAAAGAAACAAGCAATATCATCCATCCCTGATCGCCATACTTTGCCGTGAAATAGAAGGCAGGAATAAATAAAAACCGTGCAATAACTGATATCATGTGTCCCTTTCGAGATTTCAGCTTAATGCAGTTTATGAGAGGTAAATAGTGCCCGATAAGATCACATACGTTGTACATTGCTATAAGGAGTGCATACCCAAAATGGACAAATCTGAATTTCGTGATTATGTAAGATTAGCCATAACCGAGAACCAAGGAAAACGATAAATACAATCTAAGCATATCGATTGGAAAAGAGGTTGTCTGGCTAATCTTATATCGATTGGAAAAGAGGTTGTTGGCTAATTTTATTTAAAATGTCTTATAAGCTTCTCCATCTTTTAAATGTTTTAGAACTTATGATGTTAGGTATTTTCTTAAAAATAAGTTTTTGAAGTGTTTGATAAAATAAGATATTAAGGCTTATAAGATGTGAGAGAAAGTATGTTAAGATCTTAAAATAAGTTGGAAACTTTTTACTTTTTTAAGACAAACTTATAAGATCCTAACAGTTTATATTGTGAGCCTATAAGCTCTTTTTTGAAAAATTTACCAAATGCTTTTCAATATTTAATAAACTCTTAAATACATTATAAGATGTTCCGAAGAGCTTATAAGCTCCCTCAAACACTCTCTAATACTCATTAGGTGGATAAAAAAGTTGATTTTTTCTCTTGATTCTTACCATCCACCCAAGCTATGTGATCCAGTGTCCTCAGACCAAAAACTGGGAAATATTGACAGTGTAAGAACATATATCAGAAACACGTCCACTGCATAATCTGTGTTCTGTAATAATAATTGTTTGTTGCTTAGTCGCTCCAAATCTTTTGGACCTTCATTGGTCTACAAGACATCAAAAGAAAGTCTTTAGTTTTCTTTATCGAACTTTTTCTGAGTTATCATCATACAACTCACTTGTCCTGGTTCTGCATGAACTCCCCCAGCAGCAATGTCAGCCGACACAGTCTTTAACCCCTCTGATGCCGCTTTTGAGTGGTAGTACTTATCGATCAGGAGCTTTGGGAAGACAATTGAATAAAGTAAGACACAGACCATCTCAAAAAGTGTTGAGATACAAAAGAATATAACTGCATTTGAAGTAAAAAGTTATTAAAAAAAAAAAAATCAGTTTATATTAGGCGTTTTAAATTTAAAATGAAAGAAAACAAGTTCTAAATTTAAAATGGAAGAAAACTAAGTAATCCTTCTGAAGGGCATTCCTAAAATTTGCAAATGCTGCTTTTGTTATAATCCTTAAAGCAGATGTAAGAGCTCCAGAAGTAGCCATCCCAGCCAAGAAAGACTGTAAGAATTTCAGTCGTGACGATTTTCTCAAATCCTAAAAGTTGAAAGAAAAAATGAAGAATGAACCAACCTGAATAAACTCAGGTAACATATAAGAGAGATCTCCTATCGTTCCACCCTCAACATGAGCATCTGCAATCCCAAAAGCAGCACTTATGGCACATATGGCGATAAAAGGGCCAATTCCTCCTCTTCCTGCTGTGGCTAAATCTAGCTGAAACGTATTAGAACATAAGAATGCAAAATGTACAGAAATAAGTGATGCATGTAATAGGAGGGAAAAAGAAAACTTGCAATCACTACCACAAGAGCACTTATTGAAAAAAGCATGTATCCAAAAATATTCGGCAATCTAGTATTGATCTTCGCCTCATTATATGCCAGGATAGTCAGTGTTCTGAGTGCAAATGGTTGGTAGACAAGAGTAAGGACCCTTGATGGGTGATATCGCTGTAGATCCAGAGCATGTTTGTTATAAACTTATATGAACATCGAATTATCGTATCTTAGATCATGTAGAGTGAAGATGCATTCCCTATGTCCTAATTCAAAGTTCGTTCTTTTTTTTTATTTTTTCCGTGTGTGGAAATTCAACTTACATGGCATTTCAGCTACTCATAGTACATTTAAAAGTTAAGACACACGGGATGTATTATCCATACAAAGAAATCTCTACCTATACACTTGTCTAAATCGAACAAATGTCTATTCAGACCTCATACTACGCTAGTTTTTCATGATGAATTCTGCTTGAATAAATATATCATATTTTGCTTACGTATACAGAAAAGTTGCATGTGAAAATCCAATGAGAAACTAGACAAAGCTTGAGGTTGAGGCTGCAGTATATCTTCCAATCGGCTTCATCATGCATTCATAAACTTTATCACCTGGACCATGGAAATCCATCTGCCTAAACTTGGTAATCCCTCCAAAACTTGGTAACAAAACTAAGATACAGAACACAATTTAAGAAAATCTAGATGTTTATAGTGGAATTACTAGTACTTTCGGTCAAGTACAAATATCATCATGGAGAAGCTATGTTATCTTCCATTATATAGAAAAAATACTTCATTTGCAGTGGAAAATTGAACCCCTTTAATTTGAAATCCACAAGGATTCTTGGTGTAAGCAATCAAGATCACCTAACATCATTTGCAAAACTCGTCTACCATGAATCCCAATTAAAGCATAATAATCTTCACAACAGAAACATTACATTTATAACAACAAAACTAATAATAGAATCAAATGAAAGACGAAAGAGAATTACGGAAAACAAGTAGCCATAGTAATCCTCTATCGTCACCAATACCATACTTAAAACATTGCCCTTTCCAAGGAAAGAGGCAGCCATTTCCAAGGAACCAACATACCACCATTGCAACATACTTCCCCTGCAGAAGTAAAAACCCGATAAATAAATTTGACGAACATCATTTTTTTTTTTTTTTTTGATAAATGAAGAACATCATAATTAAGCAATTCTTTTAAGGAAAACATATTTAGTAGTTCATCAGTAGCAAAGCTTATGACTAATTGGCGCAGCCCCAGATTCGAGTTGATTAAGCATGCTGGCACCTTTTCAAAGTTCTTCCTACTTAAAACATTGCCCTCATTTTAGGAGCAATATTTCATGATATAGAGACTATACACATATACACACATATACATACATATATTATGATACCAAGTTTGTCCCATATTGAAATAGTGAGGGCCTCGAGATAGTTTATAATCCATTACCTTTGTTTTTTAAGAACAAAACCTCCCATCATGAATGTTAGTGGGACAATATGTACCTCAAAATGGTTGAACTTCCATATCAGGTGACAGATTTGGGTATCATCAATATTATATATATAGACATTATGTTCTCCCACTACCGAATACACCAAACAGCAAAATCTGAACAAAGGGCACAATCATAGCTCCAAAATGACAATTAAACAGAAAATTGCTGACAGTCTATGGCCCTCTTAGAACTAAATGAGCTATGTTAATGTTTCATTATTTATGGCATCCGATTTTACCTAATTTGTAGATAAAAGGATTGTTGAAAATCCTATTTCTGCATGAAGATGCCATCAGAACTCTGCAATTTCAAGAACCTCAATGCACAGAACAATAAGAAATTACCATATCAACAGACTATAATAAGTATATGCATCAAAACATCATGAATCCATACGAAGATAAAAGGAAAAATCCATAATCCGTAGAAAGAGAGAGGAGCTTACGCTTCTAAAGATTGTGCGATATGGCGTATCCCATCAAAGAACTATAGTAACTGTCGTACATTTGATGTGTGTCACCAAACTTTAAATATATAAATATGTAATATAAATAGTTTTTTTTTATAATTTTTTATTATTTTAATTTATTTTTTGAATTTGGTACATGTGAATTTGTAAATAAAAATTGGATAGTAAAATTGGGGGAAAAAAAAACTGTTCTACCAAAAAAAAAAAAAAAACTGAAAGAAATATAATGGGTACTTCATGCATGAGAGACAAAATGACAAAATTAACAACTTTTTCTTTTGTAATTAAGGAAACTCCATAAAGGTGGAGTAGCAAAATATACATATAAGTGATAGCTTAGGATCCTTTTATTCTAAAATCATGTTTCATCTCCTATTATGTATCTTAAATACATGCCAAGTTAATCAATTTTTCTTCTTATTAAAACTTAGGGTTCTTGATGTCATAAACGTAGCAAAGATTCGTGTAATGAAATAAGAGATGGAACAAAAATTGGAATAGAGGATCCAGAGTGGTAAGCGATGGATATGTATTGTAGATTAAGTCTTGGTATTTGATCCATGACTCAATCAACATCCATAGAAATGTGGTTTCTATGGGCTCTCCAAGGGGTCTGGCTGCACTGTGGTGCTTTATTCTAATTAGTATTTCATTTCCTATTTTATTATATGGATGCGTGTCAATTGTATGACATTCACGACTTTGTGTTTTGATAAAAAATATTTAGTACACTTGACATGTATATATATATAGTGCTAGGAACAAGAGATGAATCATAATTTTAGAGCAGAGAATTCTGAACGGTGAGCCTATGAGCTATTTAGAATATATTATAAGATTTCTAGGAGCTTATAAGATGTCAAAAAGTGATTAATTTTTTTTCTTTTTTTAAAAGATCTTATAAATCGTGAAAATAATATGTTATGATGTTATAAACTCTTTTAAATAAACTAATGGATTCTTAACTTATTTTTAAATTATAACATGCTTCTTCAATTTTAATCATGCTTATAACTTCTAGGTTCTAATTTTATATATATAGGCATTACGTTCTCCCAGTACCAACTACACCAAACAGCAAAATCCGAACAAGGGGCAAAATCATAGCTCCAAAATGACAATTAAACGAAAATTGTTGATAGTCTATCCCCCTGTTAATGTTTCATTATTTATGGCATCTGATTTCACCTAATTTGTGGATAAAACAATTATTGAAAATCCTATTTCTACATGCAAGTGTCATCAGAACTCAGCAATTTCAAGAACTTAAATACATAGAACAACAGAAAATTACCACATCAATAGACTCAATAAGTATATGGATCAAAACATCATGAAATCATAAGAAAATAAAGGAAAAATACATAACTCCGGGGTGGTTTACTTCCTAGGATAACATGGGTTTGGGGTGTTTAAACCCCCTTAATCCATTGTTTACTTTGGTAGGCAAGAAACCCGAAACAAACCTTTGAGCCTGGGTGAGGGATGGTTAATCAAGGGTTAGTTGAACCCTTGAATTTGATGGGTTTGTGAAGGGTCATGGTTTTTTCACTTCCATGCCCAAGTTGTTCAAAAATTATATTAAATGTCACTGTTAAATTAGCTTAGACCATTTTGAGCTAAAGCACTTCAACGATGAGCCTTGGCGAACGAAGGAAAATCGTGTTTTGAAGGGCGCCGACTAGTTTGTACCAAGGTGCAATAATATCGAGTCATGGCTTACTGAATATAATC
>JACFYI010003717.1:437442-449640 GCA_014898755.1 Handroanthus guayacan
TTATTATCAATATCTATACTTTTAAAGTGTGAGCTCTTTGTTGGTATATTTTCTTGTGTATTTTCTAAATGTACTTAATCTTGAATTACTCTAATAACCACATGTAACTTTCTAAATATCTATTTATATTAGATTATAAATAATCACATTAATTATATATTCTAATTATTAAGCCATATTCTAGATCATCTCATTTTCGACACATGCATTAAGTGTACTAGATACTGGTAATAATAAAAAGTAAAAAGAGCTAAAAACATTTATTCTACTTTTATTAGGCCCTGCCACATAGTACAAAAGAACAATGCAGACATACAATCAATTCCTGCTCACAAAGATAAATGACGTCATTTGTAATTGAGTTGAAAAAAAAAATAAAAAAGTATGGTTATGTTTGGTTACATTTTGCCAAAATGTTATGGTATTCTTACAACATAGCAAAACATATCACACTTTTTTTTTTGTGGAAATATAAAAATTCATTTTTTCAGAATGCTCCTCTTAAATAATAAAATTACAAATTAGTCTCAAAAGTTACATTAACATATAATAATCATATCAAATCATTAACTTCACATTATATATATATATAATATAATAAATTTTGTAATTACAATTATATATAAAATATATTATTAAAATGAAAATTATCGCCAACACCCGAACAAAATCGTAATTGATTTGACATCTATAATAAAAATTATTTTCTCCAAAAAATAGCAAAACATTACTTCATCAACAAAAAATAAATTCTATGTACTACCCAAAATATAAACAAACATTTATTACACTCCCCAACTCCACTATCATATTCCTTAACTTCACTTTTAAAATAAGTAAAATGCAAAATATCCTCTATATTCATTCTAATTGGTATAAAAGGCCCTGAGTTTTTTTAATTAGCATAAAACCCCTATATTTGGTAAAATGATATCTATTTGCCCCATTGAATTTAAATTATTTTTAGAATTACCAAATTACTTAAATCCCCTTTATAGTAGCCAGCGCTTCACTTTTTTTTTTCCATTTCAGATTTTTCTTTCCTCAATTTCAAGCACTATGTAACTCTTAGCTTAAAAGAAAAACCCTAATTTTACGGTTAAATTATATTATCCACAAAATTCAAATAAAAATATAAATGAATACAAAATTAAGAATAAATGAATATTTTAAATTTGTAAAAACAAATTTAAACACCTACATCGAGTTTGGGATAGTTATTATAGTATATATTAGAAGCACATTTGGTAGTTACCATATAGATAAAGAGTAAATTTTAAAAGTAAAATTGAAATTTATTTTTTGTACATACGGTACTATAGTCAATTTCTGTTAAATCCAAGCTATATTGTTTCGTTAACAGTAATTTTTGTAATTTGCCAAATTTTAGGAGTGATTCTTCTAATTACACCAAACCTCAAGGGTGATTTTTGTAATTCACCCTAAAGTAAATAATGTATTTTCTAGAATACATATCAATCCAATCCCATAATATGTTTGCTTACGTGGATTTGAAATAAGAATATTTCATATATTATCCAATTCATTGTTTGGTTCATAAAACAAAAAAAAATTAGAGTAATATATAGAGTAATAATATAGAGTAAAAAGTAATATAAAAAAAATATAAAGATAAAATATAGAGTAAAACACTATTCATTATTAAAAAAAAAAAAGAAAAAAAAAAAAAAACAGAAAAGACAAAAGGCCGACCAAAAAGTACTATTCATAAGCCCATCCTCTCTTATATTTTAGTACTAGAAAATGGCCCACTGCGCTACGCGCAGTGTCATGCCTGTTGAGCTTTTCCAGTTTTCCCTATTAAGGATTCCATGTATACATAATATAAATATAGTGGTATTGTATGTAAGCTGAGGCCAATTTAAATATTTACAATAACATAATTATTCTATCATATTTAGAGCACTTGACAATATTTCTTTTGCAACAACCAAGACTAATGCACATATAAAAACATCCAGGAGATTGAAGATGTACACGAAGTTTCAATAAAATTGCTAAAGTACTTTGTCATACACAATCTTCTTCAGCCATTAGCATGTTAAGTAACCATTGCAATGCAACCACTTCAATCAGGTGCCAAGGAATTAATGTTCTATTGAGCAATAGGTGAAGCCTGTGCTTTGTTTTACATCTACCACATTTGCCAGGATAAAAAATGTGAACTTCGTAAGTCTATGCCTCAACCTGACAACACATAGCTCTTATACTTACCTTAATCTCATCGAATACAGATTCAATAAAGTTTTCCCAACTCCTGTAATTTGCAAAAGCAGTTTCTAATTTCCAGAATAGAATTGCTATGTGACATCTTCATAGCCCAGGTATATGATTCTCAAGGTATCAGGAACCTATTAATGTCATTGCATGCACTTCTATGATTTAAATGCTCTAATGTTGTATCTTTTCTATACGAAGTTAATTTATTTTGTTCCATCTTCTCAAAGTATAGTCAGCCAAATGAATTTTGTACCCACAAAAAGTCTTCTGCATCTCAGTGTTTTCTTGCTCCATAAACTCTGCTAACAGGATTCCTCAGGTTTACTGCATCTCAAAGTATTAGAGCAAGTTAACAATTGCATAAATTCTTATTTATAAGTATGGGGCATAAAGTTAATCATTTCCTTGATCAAGGTATACCTCTCATCCACTGCTTTGTTTAAATTGTATTTGTTCAAAACATCTCTCCAATTATACCACGAGATGTTCCCAAACAGCCTTGAAGCAGTTTAATCATAAATTTTTCAAGTTGACTCTTAAGAGGGTTAATCATATAAAACGTGATTGTTTAGCAGTTCCTAACGCTGCATTACTCCAACTTTCAAAAGCTAATGATGAACTAATGAACTGATTAGGAAAACAAAAGCTGAAAACTTAAAAGGAAAAAAAAAAAATCGAAGTAATAGATAATACCAAAAACTGTAACATATATAGCTGAGAGGATAAACAAACAAAAAACAAACATTATACATTAGCAATAAAATAACCAAACTCGCTGCATAACTCCAAGTTTGCAAAAACTGATGATGAACCATTTAGCTAATTAAGTAAAAAAAAAAAGCCGAAAATTTCAAAAAATGAAAAAATTGACGTAATAGATAATACAAAAAACCTCTTAACATATATAGCTGTGAAGATCAAAAAAAAAAAAAGAAGAACGAAAGAAAGAAAGATAGAAAGAAAGAAAGGAAAGAAAAGAAAAGAAAAAGAAAGAGAAATAGAAAAAAAAGAAGCAAAAAAGTAATAACAAGTGTTATATTAGGTACAAAATATCTAAACTACATCTTAAACTTAAAAAAACAAAAAAGTAAAAATTTTCAAAACGTGAAAAAATCCAAAACAAGAGATAATACACAAATATCTAAGAAACTGTTAAACTGGGACTTCACTAAACTCAGAACACTTGAAAAAAATGTAAACAGAACATGCATAACCCAAAGGATGATCAAAATGGTAAAAAGATCACATAGATCAAAATCAAAGCAGTGAAAAATTAAATAATCTAATTCCAAATAAAAATGTATTAACCCATAATAATCAATAATAAAGAAGCAATGAGATGTACATTCTGAAAAAGAAAATGAGAGAAAGGACAATGCCTCAACCAATTACTTCCAATGTCAAGTGGAAGTGATGACAAAAGATATGTTGCACACATGATGTTGAATAGGCAGGAAACAAATAAAACTCATATGCACTGAAAAATCCAAAAGAAACAAGGAATTATTGATTGGCATCTAAAAGTATAAATACCCTATGGTCCAAAGGTCTGGAGCTTTTACTCACAAACATCTCCATATTTTAAGATATTAACCAAAGAATCCGGTACAATATAAGGCCATTTTCTTCTAAGCACTATGAAAAATATAACAAGCATGCAGAACACTTTTAAAAGGACAATAAGAAAAAGAGAAAAAATTTGTCCAAAGCAAACACCATGGCATCAACAACTAATCAGAGATGTGTGATTGAAAAAGTAAAGACACTTCATCAGTTCATCTTACCTAAAACTTCCGACGCCCAAAAATCAGGTCAGTTTCATTGCTTTTCTTTTCAAACCATAGGCTAACGACGCCTTAAGCAAATACTTTTGACACTCACATTGCCAATCTTGTAAATCCATACCTATTAGCCAACATTAGAATTAAAATCAACAAATGACCCCATGAAACATGCAACTGCAATGAAGCTACTTGGAATAGATGAAATTGAAGCACACATTAATTTAGTTGTTCGAAACTTTGCAAATCAAAAAGGAAAAAAATCTAAGGTAATATACCCAAAAATTTTCACATATGTGGAAAAATAACCACAGACCTTTGCTAAACCAAGAAAAACTTGAGAACCTTCAAACCATTCATGTAAAACCTAAAAATCTAAACCTAAAAATTAAAAGGTCAATATTTTCCAATAAAGCTAACTAATCTAGCTACAAATTAAGTATTAGTAACTCAAAGCATGATAACGAAGGAGAAGACAATAACCATTAAGAAATATAACACTTAGAGCACTCCACCCTAAGATTTTTCTTTCTCCCTCTTTTTTTCCTTTCTAAAGATCCAAAAAGCTATTCCCACCATAAGAAAAACAATTCTTTTGTGTTCCTTTTGCAAGAAACTAACTTTAATAAACACCAGTAAGCCCCTATCACCCAGAAAAAATAATAAAAAAGAGAGATTACAAATTAAAACTTCCCCAGAAGGACACCAAATTGGCCTCGTCATTATAGCTGTAGTGGGAGTGTATGTGAATGCCAGCAAAGTTAAATTTCCACAAATGAAAGTTCAACTAAAGTGAACATTTTGGCAAGCCCATCTACAATCCACATTTTGGCAAGCCAGAATCCCATAAACGCAAACAAATCAAAGTCCTAACCATCCCCATTTGTAGTAATACCTTAATAAAGCAACTCTGAACGTTGTAAGAATTTCCCCTTCCCTGGTGTGCATATACACCATGTGGGCTTTAAACAATCCAATTAACATGATAAACTTCAGAACCTTCAAGGTAAAGTGCATATTGCATTGCACTAACCTCATAATAACAGTACAAAATGGTGTTGTCTTCAATAATATGATGGTATCAATGGAAACACAAAAATAGGTCCCCATTTGAAATGCAAGAGAAAAAGATAATCTTTTGGTAAGACAAAGATCTTTATCGGTTGCTAAAATTACAAGAGCATCGCAAAATTTTGTTAGATTATTATGAAGCATTCTAAAGATTTCATAAAGAGATGATACATATCTACCAAGGATAGTTTTATGCAACTACCTTGTCATCACGTGAAAGTAATACAGTGCCACAAGTAGTTAAATAAACCATTTGCTGAGTTTTTGTAGAAATTCAATCTTAAAAATTAGGAGCCATCAATCCACACACGGGAAAAGGTATGAAAGAGAAGAGAAAAAGCACAGGTATTCATTAAAACAATAATTCGTAAGATCCAGCTGATCATGAAACCTCAAACATCATATCAGCATTACAAATTCATCAAAAGCTAGACATACATGAGTATTTTCAAGAATGACCTACAGTTGAAATTAGAGCATATGCACATACTAACCTAATATATTTTTTTCTCTCAACAAAAATACCTATAATTTTATGTTTTGACACTCTCAACCATACCCCATATTTTCCTTTGATTTTGCCATGATTTTCAGCAGTCTAATATGACTTACTTTCTTAGGTTGCCTTTTTTTTTTTTTTTTTGAATCTTCACTTTCCACACATTCTTGTGTTAAAAAGATCAAGTGTGATAAAATTGAGGGAAACAACCGTTGAAAGATCATTACTATTCAGCCGGGTGATTCTATTCCACCATTTAGAAAGAAAAGAACTTAAATCAAAGTGATATTGAAACAATGCAAGAAGGTTATGCAATAAATATAACACAAAAATTAAGATACAAACCTGCCCATGCCACCAAAATGATAACCCTTAAAGAACTCAGCAGTAATGGCATATTCCAGGTGATGTTCCACCAGCGAGTTTTCCGACATTCTCTTACTTAATCTACCAAAAAAGACACAACAACACAAACCAATTTAAATTCATCTGAACCCCAAACAAAAATTAAACTAATCACAAATATCTATGCTCAGTCTTCAATTAAAAGAAAAGATGAATATTGCAGGAAAAACCTCAAACTAACCACAAAGAATCGAAAATGAAGATGAAACAATAAGATGCAAAATCTGAAAGGTAACCACAGAAAATAAAATAAAAGATTTGAATACCAAACTTGGTATGAAATTTTAGTAGGTAACCATACCTGAAAATGACCAAAGTACTTGCATATTAAGATAAATCCTAAATTTAGTTGATCATCGAACTGTCCCTGTTGAAATAATAAAATCAAAAACCAGAAAAACTTATGTATAGGCTATCCATACAAATCAATGTGAGGAATTTTAAATTTATATGCAATTGAACATAAACTGTGCTCAACCTATATCAGAACTACAACTCATCTAACATGAAGAGAGAAATCGAGCAGGAAAGGAAACAGGGACCCAAGGAAGCGAAGATTTAGCATAGTGAGGAGAAAAAGCAATAGCTATTAAATCTCCCATTATCAGAAGTCAACAAATGTTTTAAAACTCCAGAATTAGGGAAAAAGAGAAAGAAGAAAGGACTTACAGTCATGGAGAACCTAAGTGCGATAGATAGGGCGTGGCTGATGAAGCATCCGGTCAGAAGACTCAAAACTCACCCAGAAGATTTGAAAGAGTATAACTGAGATTTCAAAGACTTTGAAAGTTGAAAGAGAATCTTTTTTTTTTTTTTTGTGGGTAAAGTTGGAAGAGAATCGAAAAGAATGAAAAACAGGAGAGATGAAATTGTGGCTAACGTGTACCTTGAGACATGGAAAAGTACAGTCAAAATTGAATATGATTGCCTCGGGAAGGCAATCAAATCCTTGAAAGCATCCAAAAAGATAATTCTTCTGACTTTCTATTGTGATTACCAATACAAAAAATAAATAACAAAAGAAACGCAACGTACAGACCCATATAGCACAAAACACGATTCTACAAAATTAAAGAACCGGCACGTTTCTTCCGACTTCACTGGGACCCACCGAAAAATTAAGACCTCGGGCCACACGCGAAGCAACATGTACAACTCCTTAAAGCACAACACGACGTCGTTTACAAATACTGGGGGGCAAAAAAAATAAAAAAAAGCCATCTCACGCGCGGCAGTACTGTAGCCACGCGTTTACACATTTATATAATAGAGTTTTATATATAATAGAGTAAAATAAAATATATATATATATAATATAAAAAAAATAATAATAATAATAATAGTAAGTAATAATATATACACAAAATACTATTCATTATATATAAAAAAAAAAAAAAAAACAGAAAAAGACCAAAGAGCCGACCAAAAAAGTACTGTTCATGGCCACATTCCCTCTTATATATTATTGTATATAAGGAATCGGTCCATTATCGGTTGAACCGATCAAGCTGTTGGTGGCTCGGGCTTGGTGAAATAGGTTCTGGTTTTGGTAACTCATGTAGGCCGGACCTAGCACCAGTCATCAATTGAACTGTCCAATTCAGTCTAATTTTCAAAGCATTTGATGGATATGTGTTTTTCACCATAATTATAGGCTATATCAACAAACTCCATCATGATGATTAGCAATATTAACTATCAATAAGAAATAAGTAACTCTTAAGGGTTTTTTTTTTGTTTTTTAATCTTTTTTGAAATTCTAAGTATAGAGGAATTTTATTATAAATAAACCGAACATCATGCGCTTTTGTAATCAATTCTTTATAATTTACGTCTTATTGATCTTCGTTCATTGTTAAGATTGTCAAGATATTCCTTGCACTTCAATATTTTCTAATATTACGGTTTACCAAAATATTGTTTGCTACAATAATTAATTCTTTGTAACAAAGTAATGTTTGTGGTGGACATGTACCAGTATTCTTTTTTGGATATACAACAATAAATACTTTGATTCTTAAAATAATAAATATGCTTCATTTGTATGTTTCCGTACAATCAATCGAGTCCACCAAAAAAAAATCCTAGAGATTCAATATGTAAGGGACTGTTTGATTGGCTCATGACTGCAATCAAATTTGTCAATCATAGTTAAAATTCTTCATAATCATATCTGAAAATGATAAGTCCAAGACCTCCAAAAACGCAATTCACCTGAGAGGTGTTTTGCAATCATTTCATGAAATTTTCTATTTTACAAAATTGCATATATATATATATATAATAATAATAAATAAAATTTATATAACTTAATTAAACACAATTTTTAAATACAATTTAATTTAAATAAATTTATCATTTAATACAGCTATAAACTTAATTTAATTTAAATATCATTTTAATTTAATTACAAATATAAACTTAATTTAATCTAAATATAATTTATAATTTAGTTTATAAATGTAAACGTAACTTAATTTATAAATATAATAAGTGTTCTATTAAGTAAACATATATAGTTTAAAAATTTAAGCCAAAACCCCACCGCACAAGCGGTTTAATGTTGATACTTTGGATATTAATAAACCGCACCGCACCGCACCGCACCTATGTATACAGATAATTATATCTAATTTTAATATCCATCTCTGATTGAAGCAGGGAAGAGATCCTATAGTCTCTATCCAGTGGTCGGTATCAATAGAAGATTATTTGAAAAAGAAACAAAGAAAAACATAAAAGACTAAAACTCTATGACTAAACAAAGTTAAATTCAGAAGTCTCACACTTCGACCCCTAATGTGAAATTTCCCAAGGGAACAAGGGTGGGTTCGGGAACGAGGACGGGGAATAACTCCCTATCCCCGCCCCGTGCGGGTGCCATCTCTAGTCCCAAACCACATAAAATTTCACTTTCAATTTCATTTAACAAAGTGACAATTTAAATTAATTTTTATGAAAATCACACTTGAAAATTCAGTTCTAAATTATTAAAAGTAAGTTGAAATCTTACCCCGATTACCTCTGCTAACTTGAACTACGTTTCCAAAGGCTACCGAACTTTCAAGTTGAAAATAATATAAATCGAAATAAATGTTGGATTTACCCACATCTGGATGTGATCCGTATATCTGGTCCATGATGTGGGTGGTTATGGGCCCAAAACCAACTCACTATACTCACTAAGTCCATTAGGTTAAGTGTCTTGATGGAAGACACTACAACTATATATATATTAAGGTCCCTAAACCCGAGAACAACAAGACTACAATTTCATACACCATCAATAATAATTCTAGTGGGTTTAGAAGCACCTTAACAATAAAAATTGCAGAGAAGAGCTTTCAACCGGAATTGCGGGAGTCTCTTTAACTGGTAGAATTCAAGAAACATCAATGGCGGGAGGTAAACTCGATTTAAAATTTTCGCTGCGATTATTATGGCATATATGATGATTATTAATTATGCTAACATTTGGTATCAGAGCCATCTATGGTCTCTGCCTTGATGTTCTTGGATTTATTGATGGATACGTGTATACATACGTATATGTTTTCGTATTTTTTCCCATTGATATTAAGCATGTTATTTTCGAAATTCATATTATGCTTCAGATCTGAAATTTTGGAAGCAGATCTGAAATTTTTCGAAGCAGATCTGAAATTTTTCGAATCAAGATCTGAAAATTTGCTGGAAATTCAGAGGTTGTTTGTGAACGTATTTTATGGATCTGTTGATAGAAAGCTTAAATACGTTTTGTTCCGAACAAAATAGCTTTTGAATCATTGAAAACGGAGTTTTATACACCAAAATAGGACTGGGTCTGTAAAACTGGTTCATCTTTTAATGGGTCAACCCGGCTGAAGGTTGAAGACGACAAAAAAAAAAATATTTCTGGGCCAATTCTATTATATGTTACGGGCCATTATCCATTTTCTAGTTCGTTGGGCCCATGCCTTCGGCCACATTTAAGCTGTCTTACAGGCCCATTATGATTTTAGCCCTCAACAAAATAAAAGGCAATGACTTGCGCCTGGAGAGCCTTGAACCCGAGACCAATAATGTTGGCAATAAGGTGCTCAGCCGCTACACCATGTGGACTTATTTGTTGTGAATAAACACTTATATATTCTTTTAAGCTGTTATTGCATACTGTTCAGCACACTACTGTTCGTGCATAATGTATTTTGATGTCGTGTGATTCATATAATTTTTATAATTAGGGAGTAGTCAGAGCATCTCTAATTATATAAATTATATATTAAGTGTTTTGGATCACATATAGTAATATGACATCGATTGTGATTAATCATATGAAATATAATAAATCTTATCCGACAAGAATTTTTGTTATATCTTGTGTGATTAATCAGGATGAAATGTTAGATTATTTTTCTTAATTTACCCACAGGGATTAAGAAAGGGAATATAATTTGATAGTTTCATCATAAGGTTGCGAATCTAGCTTGAATTAAAAATTTAGCCCACAGGCAATTTTTATGTCATTTAGATTCATTCTTTTGCACAATTTGCATTGGTAAATTGTGAAATTTTATTTTGGCCTTATAAGCATGTATTTTTATGTTATTTGCAGTTATACAACCTAATTTCTCTGATATTCGCTGTAATATTTCCGAACTAAAAGGTGATAACTACAAGATATGGAAGAAGAGAATTCTTCTTCATTTGGGGTGGATGGACATTGATTATGCTATAAGGAAAGACGAACCACCTACAGTCACAAATACCAGCACTCCACAAGAAATTGCTCTTTATGAACGATGGGAGCGATCTAATCGCCTTAGTGTAATGTACATAAAGACTAAGATTTCTGCTGTTATTCGTGGTTCAGTCGATCAGCATGATAAGGTCCGTGACTTGCTTAAGGCCATAGACGATCAATTCATCTCTTCAGAAAAAGCATTAGCGAGCACCCTCATTATGAAGTTTTCATCCTTAAGACTCACTACTGTAAGAGGTGTGCGTGAGCACATCATGCAAATGAGAGATCTTGCGGCTCAATTGAAAAATCTGGAGGTTGAGATGTCCGAATCCTTCCTGGTGCACTATATTTTGAATACTCTCACACAACAGTATGGGCCATTTAAGATCTCTTACAACGCACATAAGGATAAATGGTCAATTAATGAACTTATGACCATGTGTGTTCAAGAAGAAGAAAGGCTTGTAATGGAATTGGGGGAGAGTGCAATGCTGGCAACGCAGGGAAAGGAAAAGTTCAAGTCAACAAAAAGGGAAAAGGTAAAATACCTGCCCAAACTGACATTAAGAAAGAACCTAAGTGTCACTTCTGTAAGAAGAAGGGACACATAAGGAAAAAATTGTGTCAAATTTCAGAAATGGCTTGAAAATAAAGGTAATCCAATTTCGTGTGTTTGTTATGAATCTAATATGGTAGATGTTATTTATAACACATGGTGGATCGATTCTGGTTCTACAATCCATATTTCAAATACCTTGCAGGGTATGCGAAACCTAAGGAAGCCAGTGGGAAGTGAACAAAGCATCTATATGGGAAATAAGATGCATTCACATATCGAGCTTATTGGAACATGCACCTTAGTTTTAAGTAGTGGTTTTGTTTTGAATTTAGAAAAGACATTTTATATTCCAAATTTCTCTAGAAATTTAATTTCAATTTCAAGACTTGTACCTTTGGGATTCCAATTCAGGTTTTATGGAATATCTTTCAATTTGATTTATGATTCCGATGTTGTTGGAATTGGTACTTTGTCTGATGGTCTTTTCTCTATTAATTTGCAAAATGACACCACATATACTAATATGCATGTTCAAACTGGCATTAAGAGATGTGTTATAAATGAGGATTCCTCTATGTTGTGGCACCGGAGATTGGGACATATCTCCATAGACAGGATTAAGAGATTAGTGAATGATGGAGTAATTAGTACTCTTGATTTTACTGATTTTCAAACTTATGTGGACTGCATAAAGGGAAAGCAGACCAATAAGTCAAAGTAAGGTACTAAGAGGAGTTCCGACATATT
The DNA here is from genome assembly GCA_014898755.1 of Handroanthus guayacan. Classification (NCBI taxonomy): domain Eukaryota; kingdom Viridiplantae; phylum Streptophyta; class Magnoliopsida; order Lamiales; family Bignoniaceae; genus Handroanthus; species Handroanthus guayacan. Next base: position 449,469 of record JACFYI010003717.1, read on the forward strand.
AGAAATCATACATACTGATATATGTGGTCCTGAAATGCATGCACATGGTCAGAAATACTTCATCTCATTTATAGATAATTACTCACGATATATGTATTTCTACATGCTTCATAATAAGAGCGAAGCATTGGATGCTTTTAAGGTCTATAAAGCAGAAGTAGAGAAACAATGC
>JACFYI010003717.1:469956-484715 GCA_014898755.1 Handroanthus guayacan
CTTATAAAAGTGTGACACAAATTGAGAAAGGAATTAAGCATCAATGGAGTTTGATCTTGAAAATCCATTGCCACCTTCCAAAGACAAATTGTCTTCTCTATTTCGAATAGAGAATGATCATATGCCTTCCAAATCCTACCTTCAAAGACTCAATTCTACAGATTCTACTCTCTCCATTCGTCGTGAAATCATCTCTTTAATCCTTCATCTTTCGCGTAATTTCGACCCCTTTTTGTCGTATCTTGCGATTAATTACATGGATCGATTCCTCTCCGTTCATTCCATTCCGGTACATTCTTGTCCGTTTATGTACAAATCTTATCGATAAAAATAAGGTGATCTCGATATGTATAATTTGAAGTTTATGATTTAACTACTTTGCAGGATGGGAAACCATGGATCTTGAAACTGGTGGCACTTTCTTGCGTTTCATTAGCACTGAAAATGAAGAAAACAGAGTTCTCTGTTTCTGATCTTATGGTAATTGTCCATTTTCTTGTATCTAACACACACGAACACGTAAGTGTGCGTGTGTGGTCCAGAGTTATGATAATTAAATCTTCATTTTTATTAATTTGTTTCAGGATGAAGGTGGTTTTATGATTGATTCAGTTACTGTTGAACGCATGGAGATGTTGATTCTTGGTGCTCTAAAATGGCGAATGCGCTCTGTTAATCCGTTTTCTTTTGCTAATTATTTTATATTATTTTTCAAGTTCAAAGATAAGGCTTCAATTCAAGCATTGAAAAACAGGGCCATTGAGATTATCTTGAAAGCACAAAATGGTTAGTTTCAGGACTCTTATCATTATTGACAAATCAAAAATTAATTTCAGTGATGACTGAAAAAATGAAATCCATTCTTTTATTTTTTTAATTTTTAATTTTATTTTATTTATTTATTTTGTAGATATAAAGCTACTGGAGTTCAAACCATCACTTATTTCCGCTTCTGCCCTTCTCATTTCTGCCTTTGAATTGTTTCCAATGCAACTTCCTTCTTTCAGAGATGCTATCTGCAACTGTTCCAATGTCAATAAGGTAAAATTTGTGCCATCCTTTTTTTTTTTTAAATTTCTTTAAAAAAAAAATGTTACGCAATAAAATAATACTAATAAATAAAATTCTTGAATTTTTGTGTATATTGCAGAAGAATTTACTGCATTGTTATGATATGATGCAAGACGTAGCAAAGGAAGGTTACGAGTCAGTGTTAATGGAGATGGGGTCGAGCTCATGCACTGCGGACAACGTGTTGGATTTTAACTGTTTTAGCTGTTCAAATTCAAGCCAATTAGACAGTGAAACAGGAAACTATGTTGGTGAAGTTAATGTTGTCCTAAACCATAAAAAGATGGAAGATGATTTGGAGACTGACGAATCATCTGAGCTTTTCTGAGACGAATCAGTGAGAAGTGTACATACACATTCTGCGATTGAGAAGGACATTACATGATAAAATGGAAAAATAAGAGAGGGTATTTTAGTCTTTTTGTTGCGAAATATGGTGGAGGAGTTGGACAAAACTTGCAGGTTGCTTAGTTGGTTGTGGTTTGGAGGATGATTTTGGAACAACGTTCTTTCGATGAATAGGATTTGGTATTGTATTTTATGCGTGTCAGGTTATTAATATATTGATATTTGACGCGTGTTGAGATTTGCATATATTGCGTGACCTGGTATAATCCGCTTCTTTTTATTTTTAATAACTGGAATAATAAAAGAAAATGGAATTTAATGTTGTCTTCACTGCTTGGCTTGAATTGGTTATGACTTATTGTGATTTCGATAAATTGAGAAGCTAGTACAACTCAGGTATTTTATTTTATATAGCGTTGTGATTATTAGTGTTCCTATGTTTGGTATTGATTTGAACTCAAGAGTTATAGTTCGAACAAGAGTCAGTCGAATAGACCTCTGGATTGGGTCTAGGGTTGGTAGGAATTATTTGAGCCGCTTGGAATTTGAAATCATTAAAGAGCATTAGAGGTTGCTAGGGGTTGCCTAGGGAAGATTTGTTACCACTCAAGTCAATGTCTAATCTAGTTAGAAATAGCTCACATGCTAATATTTGACCCGGAAATATCTGTAGGACTTGTAATATGTAGGAATTGATACTAATAGTCTCCTATTATATGAGTTGAACACCTTTTCAATGGACGGATAAGATTTATGCTTGATCCAACCGTGCGTCTGATTTCTAACCTACTTAGGTGTTGATCCATTTTATAGTGGATATTTTGGTTATTTTATATTTACCCATGACAAATATATCTGATGTGTGTAAGTTAACAAATAATGCATCATACATCATATATCTTTTTTCTAATTATTCTCTTGTAATAAATAAGAAAATCAAATTCATCGTCTTCTTGGTTCATTTTGGTTGGATGATAATTTGATGTTAATGCACTATTGAAATAATGATGCATACTAGTGTATTTTGTGTGTGTTACTTTGAAGAATCAAATTCACATGCATTTTAGAGTTATAACGATACATTCGATGTGCTTTCACATTCCCGAATAATATGCTTTCTGTTGGAGCATAATCCACCTTTGTGTGTTTTTCTTTTCTTTTTTTCCCTTTTCTTTTCGTTTTTTTTTTCCCCTTTACTTTTCTTTTTTCCTTTTTTTTTCCCCTTTCCTTTTTATCCTTTTGTTTGTAGTAACTCAGATAATAAACAAGCCAAGAATAGATGACAAAGCAACCTATGAATTTGATTGCACCTTGTTATGTTAATGTGCATTAGACGCGTTTTGAGCGTACAACCAATAATTGTTTCCCTTAGATAAAAAATATTATAGAGAAAATGATAAAAAGGAGAACATAATGAAAAAGAAATTGATTACCTCAGCAGAACATAATGAAAAAGAATTTGATTACCTCAGCACCTCCATGAGGTTTGGCATAATTGCCAAAATACTGCCTAAGATTTGAATAACTATCATTATCCCCCTACTGTTAGTTCAGCAAACGAATCATTACAATTACACATATTAAAAATCCTAAAACATTACAAGTAGGACTTCCTAGACAAGGGGTTATTTTAACTAGCAGTAGATGATATAATAATAACTATCTAATTCTCATAAAGTGTTTCAATAATTATCTCAAATCTCAAAGGCTTTTCAGGTAATTATCCCAAAAATTAAAGAAGGAAGGTGAAACGTTTCTTTAAATTGTATGGTTTGATTCCCTTGAAATATATCACGTTAATTTTAGACTTTTGGGTTTTTGGTGCCTCCTGCCCTCTGGAAGAAGGTATCATTAAATTAGCTGTAATGATTCTCAATTTTAGACTTTTGATTTGCTATAATAACCAAACACCCTCACGTGTTAGATAATTATCATTATATTCCCACATATTACAATTAGGTCCCAGAGAGTGTAACAAACATTTGATTGGTTAAAATAGACCTGGGGTCTATTTGTAATATTTATTACACCTTGGGGGTTCTAATTGTAATACACAAGAAATATAATAGTAATTATTCAAACCACGTGGAGTATAATGGTAATTACGGAAAAATTCGGGGGGGAGGGGGGGGGGGTGTGTGGAGGAGTTGTCCCTAACATTTATTCATCATTTGCCAAAGGGGCAAATTTACAATTTCCACCTTAAAGTCAACATTAAGTAGGGGGGGCTCCATTTCAATCTAGGACCTAAAGATTATATAACCAAATTATGTGTACTATGTCTCTAATTTTGAAATACATTATATATAATACCCATATATGTTTCCTATGTAGGGCAAATAATAATATTTTAGTCAAGTCTCTAGGTTTTAAGCTTTAGCTTTGCATTATTGATATAAATTATGGGATCATTATTTTGTTTTTTGTTTACTAATTATAACAATTAAAAATGGTCCCAATATTAAATAAATGTGAAATTTCGTTATCACATGAAATACGGACCCACAGTTTGTATCTCTATGGGCAGTAGCTGAAAGTAACCTTACATTCACAAACAGTGAAATGGACCACTAAAAGATACAATAAAGACATTTGTGCAGTGCTACTACGTTACAAATGTTAAGTTAATTAGTAGATATTAGTACTTTATTTTTATCTATGATTTTTTTTTTCTTTTTTAATACCTATTAAAACTTTGTTGGTCCAAACTTGCACTTTTGGCTTCTAATTATTTATTTATTTATTTATTTATGTAAATAGGTATAGATGATTAATTGATCTGGTTTTAAAAATAAAAATAGGACTGATATAGGTATGCTATTTGTTTGGTTACAAAATTAATGTGCTTTACATAATTACATTTAATTTGGTGACTTTTGTTTCAAAGTTTCAAATGTCAAGATCTCAAATTATTTCTTGCATATATTCTAATTTATGTTGATTATATAAGTGTAAAATGGGATTTATGTGTCTCACCATATTGAAATGAAATGGTATTACAAAGTTGAAAATAATGAATATTATATATATTGGAATTTGGATAGTACATTTTTTGTGTAGATAAGGTAAATAGTATGTCAGAAGTTAAGTGAATATTTGGGCCAATCTTTCAAGACAAAAATAAAAATGGATCTCATTATCATTTTTGGAGAGCTAATATCAATTCTTTTTAGAATATTATATTAAACAAGTACTTAAGTATATCAATCATATTATACTATGAAAACTATGACTTAGTGTTCAAACCTCCATCAAAGTTAAGTTACATTACATTCTAAATTAAAGCCTGTGTGTTTAATGTTTACACCTAGAGTAAGAGGTGAGTTTGTGAATTTGTGAGAATTAAAGTCAAATTTAATTGTATTTAATATTAATTTTGAATGTAGTTATTGTATTTAATATTAATTTTGAATGTAGTTGCAATTTTAATTTAATGATATAATAAAGTTGCTCTGTTCATGATGTAACAAATAAAAAAGAAGGTTTGGATATTAATGGTAAATTGAAAATCAATTAGTCTAAGTATCTAACAAATTAATTGACTCTTAAATTAATTAATTCTCAAGCCCAAACTTGTTAATTGTTTAGAGCAATTAATTCTCAATCAATGCTGGTTGCATCACATGGGCTCAACCACGTGCCTTTTATTTGAATTGGATCAATTATCAATGAAGGCCGGTACATCTCATGGGCTCAACTAAAATCACTTTACAAGAATTGGATCAACTTAATTCTTTAAATTAATGAAGCATTATTTGAATTTATTTATCAAGTTCAAATTATTTTTCAGAAATTATTAATGCATCCCGGCCTTACATTAACACTTTCTATCAATAACATTTAAAGATCAATAACTAATTAGAAAAATCATCTAAGAAAGTTATTATAGATAGAAAACCAAGCACAGCTATTGTTTGCTTCTTTTTTTTTTTTTAAGCCCACCAACATATTGGTGGTTATCAAACTCCAAAAAAAGATCCGCGCACATTGGTAGAAATTGAACTCCTTTCCCACGAGGTCAAGGCTCGTTGACTAGCATAAGTTAATATCCCAACTATTTTAATTGAATATCCATTGCCAGTCTCATCTCGTGAACCCAATTATATAAAACTCATTGTGTTTAATTGGATTAAGATCAAGCCTTTAGTCAAATTAATTCTCAATCAATTGAAGAATAAGTTAATAAAATAAAAAAATAAACAACTGATTGAAAACAAAATAAAAAACCAGAATACAAGAATTATAAGTTAAATATTACAGCAAATAAACAGTAAGTAATGTCTTTAGTCAAAAAAATAAGAAGTAATGTTATTTTCTCATAGTCAAATAAATTAAAATAAGATAAATTTAAAGTAAATAAATTGAATTATAATCATGTCAGAAAAACTTGAAAATTACATAGAACGTAGATTTTTTCCACATGTACAATCTTGATATCGCTATGGTAAATAACTAGACCTTCCATAACCCATACATGAAAGCTATGCAATACTCCAATATTAAGATTCTCCACTTCAAGAAAACACTCCTTCGCTATCAGAAAATTTGTAAAGAATAAGATTTCATTAAAAATAAATGAAAGCTGTGATGTATTTATGATAAATCTCTAATAGATTTAAAAAACGAGCAAACATGTATCAATAACCACACTTGTGACGAACTTGTGATTACTGTTTTTTTTTTTTTTTCCTTAATTGGTGAACTTGTGATTAGTTTCTATAACAATTTTTTAGTTTTTTATGGAAAGTTTCATTACAAAAATTAGTTCTATGATGAACTTCAATTCTGTCATGGAATTAATTAGTAACAAAGTATATACTAATGAATTTGGGACGAAATAATTTGTGATAGATTTTTTAATTTGTATTGAATTTTTCCATTTGTAAAAGGGGAATTTTTCTTGTAGTGGTCGATAAACCATTATCTTGATGACAGGGTGGAGATCTCATAACCAAGAGTTATGAGTTTGATTCCTAATGACAGTGTGCGTGATTAACATTTTTCTATTGCATGGTAACTTTGCAAATTTTTCTACTGTGTAATAACTCCTGAAAATTTTTCTTGTGTGAGTTATATATTGTACTTCATATCAGTGTTTAAGAAACCGGACAGGACCGGCCGGTTCGACCGGTCCGACCGGAAACCGGCCATGGTTCCGGTCCGGTTCAATAATAGAAACCGCTTGTTATAAAAATCGGTCTCAACCGGTCAAAATCGGTCCAAAACCGGTTGAACCGGTTGGTTGGACCGCTTTTTGAACCGATCGGGAAGAGGAAAAAAAAAAAAAAAAAAGGAACTGAAGAAAATGAGCTTGACCGAGAAGCCTCATTTTCAGATTTTCTCTCCTTCTCCTTAGTTTTAGATTCTCTCTTTTTCTCCTCATTTTCAGATTCTCTCCTTTTCTCCTCATTTTCAGATTTTCAGGTTGCTCTCATTTGGAGACCGTTGGAGAAGAAAGCTTAAGGAAGAAGAAGAATAGGACAATAAATAATATATATATATACACACACATGGGGTGTGTGTGTGTGAAGGTTTAAATTGAAAGTGTGGTGGATACGCTATCTCAAATGCACATGTTTTCATGCTTGTTCCCATTTTTGATGTGACTCTCTTGCTCCTTACAATAATAGTACTCCCGCTCCTCAATTTTCATCTACTTCTTTTCTTTGTTTTTTTTTTTGATAAATCAATTTTCATCTACTTCAATGCTTTTTAATTTAATTATATTCTTCTTTGATTATGTATTTTCTATGCTATGTGCACGGATTAACTTTCTCAAATCTTTATTTCAATAGATGTTTCATATTTTAAGAATATTTTGTTATATAAAATTTATCTTATGATTTGATATTTTAAATTGATGATATTAATTGATATATGGATATTGTTATGGAAAAGAGTTGGAGAAAATTTCATAAATAGTTGGTATTTTTTATTTTTTTCATTATATATATATTTATTTATTTAAATTTTTATATTTTTTAATATATATAATTTTATATAAAAATAAATATAATTATGACGTCATACCGGTTGAACCAGTGGTTAAACTGATTGAATCGGTTGAACCAGTAACCAGTAAGGCCACCGGTTCGATCACCGGTCCGGTTTCTTGAACATTGCTTCATATTTGAATGTTATAAATGTCTTAGTGCATCCAATAAACGGAATCGCTTCTCACAAAAAGTGATGTTTAAGAGTAAATAATTAAACTGGAGTAATGCGACGCAATCATGGCGGAATGTCTCTCCCACTATTTTAGCTTAAATTGTTAATTTTGTGAAAAAAAATTAAAAGCGTAAAAAATATTGAAACATGTAAAAATCGTTATTATGTCATGTTACTTACCATAGGGATAGTCCAATAAATCATATCGCCCTCCTATTTCATATAATTTATTGGTTTGAGATAGTAATTCACACAAAACACCCTTTCATGTATACCAGAACATTGAAACGATTAAAATTAATTTATTGTTTCATTCCTGCCATTCAAACGAAGTATGAAGTTTCAATACAAGGTCACACATGTATTCGCACACAACAAAGTAATTTATTCTTTAGTAAACTACACATACAAAGAGCTGAGTATCTCAGTAGTGCAAACATTACACACTAAAACAATATCTCAATGGTGCAAACATTACACACTGAGACAAGCCTCCATTTCATATATATATACACACATATATATTCCCCCCCTCATATGTTTCTTGCTAAACAAATTCATTCCAGTGATCAAAAGTACAGAAGCAAAGGATCATAAAACCCTCCCACTTCATTTGGCGAAACATAACCAATAATCTCACTCTGAGAATCTGAAATATTAGCCCAGAAATCATCCTGGACTGGTTGAGCAACATAATCAGAAGATATGCATATATGATCGTCATCTGCATTAATCCAGTCCAGAGGTGTGGTTGAAAGTAGTGAAAAATCATAAGCATCAAGTGATGGTGTGGTGTGTTGTATGATAGCATCTGCGGAAGTGGCTTTGTTTGGAGTAGTTTCGCGAAGGGTAACTTTGGAAGGTGTTGATTCGTAATTAGTGTGCCCTTTAACGTTCTTGGCTGGTGTGTTTCTTTTACGGCGTCTGTCTACATGCGTGTGCCAAAAGTTCTTAATTTCATTGTCCGTTCTTCCAGGCAATTTTGCGGCAATGGCTGACCACCTGTACAATTAAGCGAAAAGTGGTAAAGTTATATTATTCCCAAAATTACTAATTATTAATAGCGCAAATTAATATCTTTTATATGATGATTGAATAAAAAAATTATGATTGGGTTAACATGTACCCGTTTGTAACTGATCATCAGTTATACTCGGAGAGGCAACTATATATATATATATGTGTGTGTGGAAGAAAAATGTGATCTTGTCTCTTTTTTGATCGATCATAAGTAATTAGCTTAGGGATCCGACAACTTAATCAGTTTCTGGCAATAGATTTGAGCAAGAACAGACATATATATATTATGGATTTTTAGCAACATAATATGTAATTAATTTATATTGTTAATGGCTGATGAGCCAATTTGGTATTCGTAAATGAACCAGGGTTTAATTTGGTAAGTAAACCTAAAATATAATCTCTAGTTTTGTTAAAGCAATAGAAAATCAATTTATGGAAGAGGGTTATATATGGGATTCATACTTATTTCCAAGTTGAGCATGCAATTGAATGATGAGATCCTCTTCTTGCTTGGTGAAGTTTCCCTTTTTGAGGCCTGGCTTCAAATAATTCACCCACCTCAGCCTGCAGCTCTTCCCACATCTTGCTAGACCTGAAATATGCAACTCTATGTTACCTATAGTTACATAAAATATAAAATTACTATGTGTATATATATATTCAAGGGTTTTGATTAAGTTGTATCTGACATATAAAGATCTGGGATCAATTAAAATTTTCGATTAGCCCCTTTTGATGAAACTAGGTTTTCATCTTGAGTAAAATCACCTCACGGTTGACTTGTTAATTATTTGTTTGAATTCCAATGAGAAAGAAAGAAAAAAGAAAGAAAGAAGGAAGGAGAAAAAGCTGTTCACTAATATTACCAGCATATTTTGGAAGCTGTCTCCAGTTCCAGTGGCCATATTTGAGAATATAAGCTCTCAACTTGTTATCTTCCTCTTCACTCCAAGCACCTTTTTTCAACCCATTACTGTCAACATAAGGTGGCCTGACCATTTCTTTTTAACCTTAGTTATGATTATTGAGCGACTAATTAAGCTTACTCTTTACACACACACACACACATATATATATATATATATGTATGTATATATGACTGTGCAGTATAAACAGACAACTTCGGAGGTGTTTCTGCAAAGGTTGCTAGATTTTCAACTGTCAACTTACGAAACTGCATAGAAAAAGGGGTATTTTGTTTGGCGTATTAAAATGGTGAATTTTGAAACATGCTCCAGAGCGGGTGAACTGGACTGGGGCAGCACCCTGTCCCAACCTTTTACACTTTCCTTTTTGTCTTTTTTTTTCTTTTTTTTTTTGTTTTTTGTTTTTTGTTTTTTGAAATTTCAATTTTTTCTTTTCCCACCTTTCTCCTTTTTCAACTCAACTAAAATCACTAAAAAATATATATTTAATCTTAATATATTTTCAATCTATCTATATATATATATATTTAATCTTTGCATATTTAAAATTAATATATTTATTTAGTCTATATACTTATATTTATAAAACCATGCATTAAGAAACATTTTATTGTTAACATAAATGGGTACTTGCCATATTGTAAAATAGTTATTAAATATGTATAGATTAAATATATATTTAGATTGAAAATATATTAAGATTAACATATATATATATATATAAATGATTGGAAGCGTGAGATTTAAATCTGAAATTTGACGGCTGCCCAAGTGAAGGATAGAGAGAGGAGTTGGCGAATAAGAGAGGGGCTAGAGAGGAAAAATTGCAATTTAAAAAACAAAAAGGAAAAAGAAATTAAAAAAACAAAAACAAAAAAACAAAAAAAAAAAGTTTAAAGTGGGGAAGCACCCAGCATGCAGTCTCCAAAGCGTGTTTAAAGAATTTATAAAGAAGAAGGAACAAAGAGACTTCCGCAGTCTAGTGAACTCATAATGGGAATGGTAAGTACTCGTACGATTTGGTAGGTATGTTATTTTAATTGCTGGAGGACAAAGCTCTTGAAAACATTTTGGATTAATTGCGTTATGCCCCTCAACTAGTACGGCTTTCTAATATCGCCCTGAGTAAACTATTTGCGACGCTTGTGCGTCTTACCATCAAAGATGCTACTTAACTTGTTTATAATTAAAGGGATAAATTGAAAAAAAAAAAAAAGAAGGAAAAGTTCTCATATATGCAATTAGAGGTCTTGGAGTTAATGTGAAATTCTAACGAGAACCGTTGGAGATCTTGTTGAAAATTCGGAAAATTCGAGGATGATTTTTTCACGGTTATCCATCGAAAAATTCTGGCAAAAAATACTTTTAAAAAATTCACTATAAAAAATATAGAATAAATGATTAGAAAATGTGTTACAACGTGAAAATTACCACTTATTCAACCGGTTTAAATACTAGTTCAATCGGTATGATGTTATAATTATATTTATTTTTATATAATATTATATATAACTAATTATATATATTAAAAAATACAAAAAATGCAATATATATAATGAAAAAAGTGAAAAATGCCTACTCTTTATGAAAATTTCAAAATTTCTCCAACTCTACTTCATAACAATATTCAAATATCAATTAATATCATCAATTTAAAATGTCAAATCATAAAATAAATTTTACAAAACAAAATATTCTTAAAGTATCTATGACAAGACCACCAATTCCATTTTAAATAACATCAAAATTTCAAACATTAACTTTTAGTGTTTTTTTTTTAATTAATTGTTAAAAATCGATTAAAAAAATTGGTCCGACTGACCGGTTCAACCAATTTTAGACCAGTTTTGAGGATGATTGATTTTTACAATTGAATCGGACCGGAACCATAGCTAGTTCTTAGTTGAACCGGCCGGTCCAGTCCAGTTTCTCAAACACTGCAAATAACATGCATTAAATGATAATAACTTTTGTTTCGTCACAATACAGCTTAATAGTGGCAAAAATTAGTATTTTAATTGTCTCTGTAGTCAACATTAATTAATAAGATATGTATAATAACAATCTAGTGACAACAAAAATTATTACTATAATATAATTTATGAAAAGTTTTCATTATACACATATCGCCAATTGTTAATAGTGATGATTTGAACACAATTTTGTCACTATTATGTATGTTAAAATCATTTTTGTGATAAAATACAATTCTTTGTCACATTTCACATGGAATTAATTAGTAACAATTTTCACATTGTTATTAATTTTTTGGTCACTATTATCATATCTTTCGAGAGTGATATGTTTATCAGAAAGATTGCGAGTTTTTTCGAAGGCACTATAAAATAATTGAATTTTCGCAACTAAAAAATTAACAATCATGGTGGAAATAGTGGTCGATGGCCCAAAATTAATAGCTGTGATGGAGGCACTAGCTAATGACCCAAAAACACTAACAAGATAAAAATATAATTTGTCATTGCTTATGTCAAGGTAAAAGATCCACCAAGATATATGTTATGGTAAACTAATTTTCACAATTCCTACTAAAACTGTGTATTATCGCTATGGTGAAAGGTGTAGCAACCAGCACTTTTATTTCTATTAAAATCAATTTTCAACCATAGTAATTACTCAATGTCATGCTTAGATCAAGAATTTTACTGAAAAAAATGAGATGAAAAGGTTAAAAGTGCAAAAGTCAAAGCACAAAGTTACATCATTTAAAAAATGTATTAAAAAAAGAAAAAAAATCATTTAGTGCTTTCCATCTTGAAATCCGTGATCCAAGCACAGGGCAAATTTCTTGTAATAAAGAGGTCTCATGAGCCCAAAGATTAATAGTAGGCTATTAAGAATTTTTTTTAATTGTAATTTGATGTGGTAAATTTGAGGCTGCTGAGCTGTGTTCGACCTAGAGGTAGGAGTGTGGGATCGACCTTCTAAGAAAGAAAGCACGTTAGGTTTGCGGAGAAAGTGCTCCATAACGACCATTTCATTAATGTTTAAGTCAGTATAGGCAGTGACGAATCTACATAGAACCAAGTGGGGCTAGTTGACACCACTTGGTCTTACAAATTCGTATTTTTTATATGTACGAGTTTAAATAAAAGAGATCTTGACACCGCATGCTTACAACTATTGACTTTAGCTCAATCGGTTATGGATGAACTTTCCCGTCTCAATGGTTTCTGTTCGAAGCATGCATGTAACAAAATTTTATGGTTTTTTTCAGTCTTAAGTAACAAAAACAAAAAAGAGAGGGAGGCGCGCAGGCAACAGGCCAGTGGCCACCACTTTAGTCAACTTTTTTTCCTTTCTTTTTCAGTCTCTAATATGTATATATATTTCATTTCTCAATAATTCTTTAATTGTTTGCTTTCACTTTTTATTTCTTTTTTTTCAATTGATTGTGTGTGTGTGTGTGTATATATATATATACATTGTATTGGAAAAAAAATTAGGAAGTTTTATCAATCAAAAGTTATGAAAATTATAAATTAGTAAAACAATTTTAAAGTAACTATTTGCTGATTCTTTTATATATTTGTATTGATTGTTAACTTAATATAAGTTTTTATCTTATTGATGATTATGACATTTCATTAAAAAAAAAAAAAAGTTACAGTTTATATATGGTTAACAGTTTTGAATAACTATAAATAACGAAGGAAATATTAAATTTATTATATAAGATTTATTTTCTTAGTGTTCACGCTTTACTAAGATTTTCTAGTGTGAATCAAAATTATCTTTCCAAGAAATTAGATAAGGTCATGTGTGCTGATCGCTGAAATTTTCTTTGATTTTGTCCCTAGCCGTTGCAACTATAGAAAAAGATTTCTTTGCAATGGAATCTATGAAAATTAACTAGCGGAATTGAAGGATGATGACTTCACGAATAGTTGTATGAGTATTCAAATAATGATATTATAATCACGTTTACAAATATAAAATATCATTGAGGACAACTGGATTAATGCACTTATTTTTATTTTTTATTAAATATTAATATATTTTGAATTTAATTTTTATTAATATTTTGACATAATTTAAGAAAAATCAAGGATTTGCCACTGAGTATAGGTTAAATCGACCAAAGGATATGTAAGAGTGTAGAGGTAAAATGAAGATATAATTAGTGCATCCCCTGAGGGCAGAAAATGCTCCGATATTGATAGGGTTATAGCCTAGAAGAGGAGTCTAAGACAAATGACCCAAAGACCCTTTTTAGACAATACAAGGCCATCTCTAAATCAGATGATGTCGTGGGGATTTACGTGTAATAAGATCGACCTGATAGCAAAGGAGGAGATGACAGTTGCGAGGAGCAACTCCCTTGCAAAATATCTGGCACAACCTAAACATTCTGTACCAATTCGTATATTCCATATTTCCTTCATTAAATGGAGGCAATAGGTGTACTAACGTCCCTCTGTCACATAGACTAGTGCTGCAAATGTATTGGCTATGTACGAACCGCGACAGAGTCGGGGCGTATAAGGGCCAACCTCGAGAGTTCAGGGTGGTCGACGTCATCTTGCTTATCACAAGCTTGCCAGGAGGTTGGGAAGTGCAAGGCTACGCTATAATGGGCTTAGAGTTAGAGGGTGTTTGGCTAAGTTTATATAAAACATCTTATTGGCTTCTACATCTTATAAGATATTTTTAGAACTTATAAGATGTTGATCTTATTTAAAAAATAAATTGTTAAAATATTTGGATAAAATAAGATCTTTTAGTTTATAAGATATTAGTAATGACAATATTGTAAATAAGGTGATTAAAAATGAAAGTAAAAGTTAAGATCTTAAAAATAAATTGGGAACTCTTTACTTTTTTAAAAAGAGTTTATAAGTTCCTAATATCTTATTTTTTGAGTTAAAAGATATTTTTTTAGAAAAGTTACCAAACACTTGATAACATCTTATAAGCTCTTAAACATCTTAGAAAATATTTTTAAGAGCTTATAAGTTCACCCAAACACCCTCTTAGCGTGTTCAGGCCCACAGCTCCCAAGCCTGACTTGGATGTTGATATGGGCACTGTGCCACATGGTTGGTCTTGAGATAATGCCAAGTGTAGAGCCAAAATATTCCGTCATCATAATCAAATTGATTTTTAATTATTACTAATATATTCATATATTTATTGAATGGTGTATTAATTTCGGGAAATTCCAGAAAAATCCCCAAACCAAGTTTAATCTTTCTTGTCAGTCCC
>JACFYI010003717.1:484815-501698 GCA_014898755.1 Handroanthus guayacan
GACTGAATCCAAAATTCAAATATGGTTTGGGTACTTTTAATTAAAATCCCCTATTAATTTCTTAAAAAAAGAAACCGAGGGAGAAAAAAGAAAGAAAGAGGACCAATCTCGAGAGGGGAACTAATAATTCCTGGTGACGTCAATTAGAATTGAATAACCCACGTCACCTTAGACGTGGAAGCAAATATAAGTTGGAAAGACAATACCAAGCGTGTTAACAAAACCTCTTCCCATCATTGACTAGAAAATTTGTTTCAGTATTGACCAGTTAAAGCATACACCCATAAAATAAATAAATAAATAAAATAAAATAAAATAAGACTATTTAAAGCATACAGCTAAGTTTTGACACCACACATATATTTTAATTTCTAATATTTGTAAGTAAAATTATTAGAAGCACCTCGTAAGTGGCCATAAGATTGCTTATGAGATTATAAATTATTACTCATTATTTTTAAAGAAATTACAACAAAAATACTATTTTCAAACACTCAAAGATATATTTCAGTAGCTCAATCAGATAAGTATCTTTTATAATCAGTTGCAAAAACTACATATCAATAATAGCTTTGGAGATTATTTTGTAATAGTTGTTGAAGATTTTTCTTATGTTCATTATTTTACCTAGTATTGGAATATAATTAATATATTATGTATCTATTAACTGAAATCGCTTCCATAAAAAAATATAAAATATAGGAGTTATAATTGAGATACTTAAATAAGCTTAGCCAAGCACCTTAATCTTAAATTTTCTTTTCCTTTTTTTTTTTTTCTATTTTTTTCCCCCAAAACTCACCTTCCAGTTAATAAGGAGAAAATTTGTTAACGTAATTACCCACTTACTTTATACAATAATCCTGTTTCAATAAATTAATGATCAATACCATTTCGAGGATGATTCATCCGAGGAAACTTGGAATATTTTTTCTTTGTTTTCTTTTTGAGAGAGAAACTTAGAATAGTCATTAATCTTGTAAAATTACCACCTAAAAGCTTGAACTTCTGTTGTATTCATTTTCTTCTCCACAAGTATCATTGTCGCTGTCAATCATTACATAATTTATATTTTTTAAAAGAAAAATCATTAATTGTTCATAATTATCAGACTATTGATAAACATGCGCTTACGAGGATTCTTTAAGCGAACAACTTGGTTGACCGAAGTCAACTCATTCTTCTTCTGGGAACCTGGAGAATTAATTTCTGTACGACCAAGAAACAGTTGATCCCAAGATCCAAATTAGATTTTGTTGTTCCCCTTAATTATTATTTTAAATATACGTGTATGTTGTTTACCCTACTTTCTATTTTTCTTCCCATGTCCTTTTCTTCAAATTAATTAATCAATATATTATAATTACTGTACATAAAAAGGGATAAATTAATACGTTGAATTTCCAATTTTATCCTCACTCTCACTGCAAAGAAACACCTTTTTATTCATAGAAAATTTGCGACGATAAAATTTCATCATAGGTAAACGATAATTGGGATATGAAGGATAAAAATGACATTACAATGGTTAAAATAAAAAAATAAGTTTCAAAATGAGTGAGTGACACGCATTATCTGATGGAAGGGAATATAATGCAAGATTTTTAAATCACATATATATAATTTCAATGCATATTATTTTTTTACATGAATTTTTTTGCATATTTTCTATTTCAATACGGTAAATTACAATTCACCCCTTATATTAATGATCTAAGCGTTTGTTTCAACAAAGTGTTATTTTAACCAGTAAAAGTATATAGTTATTTTCAAACTTGTACTTTGTTAGCAAAATATTCAGGGTTTTTTTTTTCCCCCTCTCTCTCTCTCTCTCTGCAGAGAAGACATTCAAGTAAATTTTTGCAAGTATTAGCTACATTTCTATTTCACCGACCTTAGAAGTCGTTAATTACATTTACTTTACCATGTGAACTGTTTTTTTATTATATGATAGTCTCGAGATTTTTGTGCTCTATAAAATGTGAACTATTGAAGATTTTTGTTTGATTATTATTGGACTGCTTTAATGTTATAACGACTTCTCCGAAAAAAGAAAATTCTAGTTAATTAGGTGTTCCGTCCAGCATTAAACAACCATTTAATTCTCCAACTTGCATAATAATACTATTGGTTAACCATACACTATTTGACAAAATATCTAGGAAATTAAATGAGCCGGTTTCTTTGACAAAACGTGGGAAACATGCATGCTTTCACATGGAACAAAACAAATTGGTTGACTTAAGTCAATTCTTACTTTTTCTTTTTCTTTCTTTCTTTTTATTTTCCCCCCTTTTTTCCCTTCTCTTATTTCTCCCTTCTTCAATTTTAAATTAATTAAGCATATATGTATTTAATTAATTAGTCTAACATCTAGAGCTAGGTACAACTGCCAAGGATTTAAGCTTTGTACTTCTATCTCTAATCCAATCAAAACTCCGCACGCGATCTAAATACACGAATGCTTATGAATATGCAGAGTGTGGAAGCTTAGAGGAAGGATGTGCAATTTGGATAAATTAACTTGCATATATTCTACTTGAATTTAGAATTTTTTCAATATCTTTGTAGGTACTAGCATTCGTAGCATGCGTTATAAAATTAGAGATGGTACTTACACATTTATGATTCCTATGTCAAAACCAAATAACTGAAGGTGCAAAAATTTCCCCGCTTATTTTAAATCTATTATTATTCCCCCACATATGTAGCATATCTATATGAATTTTGTCCATTACAAATTCTTCGTTAATGAATAAGTTTTTTCTTTTAAATTTTTTTAACCTTTTATTTTTTCTCCTCCAGTAGTGATAAGGCAATAATTAAAATTGTATCTGAAATAAAGTATATAGTACATATTTTATTGCATGATATCTCAAACCAAATATTTATACATATTTACCAAACATTCTCATGGTCCTCATGCTAATACTATGTATGTGTATTTATATGGGATGATATGCAATTAAAAAGGGGAAAAAGAGTAAGGCAATTTAGAAAAAGAATTGATAGCCAATTTAGCATAGAAAAAGAGAGGTATTCCAAAATTATAGCGCGCACGCTTTGGAAAATTTTGTAATATTGCATTTAAATATATATATTAGCCTCCATTTTATCAATTTCTATTCCAATGGGAAAATTGCAAATTTAATCTCTTAATTATGACCTCTTTTGCTTTAAGTCCATTTTGTTTGGGAGTTAGCACTTTTGGTCCATTTTTCCATAAAATTTTGCACATTTAGAACAATATTTTTGCAATTTTAATACATTGGGCCTTAATATTTGAAATTAAGCCCAAAATTATTCTAATAAGCTTCAAATGGGTTGTAATTTTGGGGTTTTCCACCATGTGGCAAAGAGTTGCCACATCGCCATCACCTTATTAATTTCACTTAATAAAGAAAATCAAAAAATGAAAAGATACATAAAATTTTTTATGGAAATATAAAAAAAAAATGCACCAAAAAAATAAAAAACTGAAAAAATGCTAAGAAAAAAATCAAAAATAAAATAAAAGATTTATGTAATTTATTTTTATTTCCATATAAATTTACGTAATTATGAAATAAATTACATTTTATCTATCTTTTATATCAAGATATATTAGTTTCCATATAATTTTTTTTTTTGCAATAAAAAGTTATTAACTTCCATATTACATTTTTTGCAATATAAAATTTAATTTTATTAATTACACTTGATTCGTTTATACAAATTTGTTTGTTTGTTTTTTTTTTTTTGCAATATAAAGTTTTTATTTTTGTATTAATTTTCATATTTTTATGTAATTTTATATTTTGATTTTTTTTTTGTCAAGTGAAAATAATGAGTTGGCAGCAACGTGGCAAGCTTTTGCCATATAACCAAAAAAACTCTGAATTTGTGGCCCGATTAAACTATTTATGATAATTTTGGGCTTAATTTAATTAAGGTCCAATGGATTAAAATTACAAAATATTGTACTAAATGTGCAAAATTTGATGGGAAAATAGATAAAAAAAAAAATACTAATTCCTGAACAAAATGGATTGAAATAAAAAAAGACAATAGTTAAGGAACTATATTTGCTATTTTTCCTCCTTTTTACACCCGACACTAACGTCAGTCATATGTAGTTCTTATGTAATCCCTGAGACAAATTCAGTCCTAATTATATGGACAAAAGCTGGTAAATCAAATTCAACTGTCCGAACTATCGCATCAAGCCGTAATTCCAGTAACATGAAATGTGGGGTAAATGAAGACATGCTCCCAGACGAAGAGTTGAAAAGGCTGTACAAAAGAAAAAGCAAGGAGATCTACCAAGATATCCAAGTTAATTATTCCACTGGCAGCTAGCTGACTACTTTCACGCGTTAGTCCTCTTCAATGCAGTGGTTTCAATTGATTTGGTTCGATTTTATATATTCCTAGTCTCCTATGTGAAAATTTATTTATAACTAATTACGATTAATTATCATGGATTATAGAGCGAGATCGAGTTATATTGGAGTTTTTTTATGCAAAAGTCCCGATATGCTATATTCAATTGACAAATCAAACCCTGTAATTAGCAAATAAAACCTTGTGAAAAAAATAATAATAATTATCTCACCTCCTTCTATCATTAGTTCGCCCCATAGAAACCCGAGAAGTGACATTGTTGCCCCATTTATTTTTTGCCAATTTACATAATAGAGGGTTTTTTCTTGCAAATTGTTTTCAACATAGAGTTTTCTTTACCAATTTTTGGGGTAAAATAGACAGTTTTTTCTTAAAAAACCAATCAGTTTTGCAGTTCAGACACGTGTATGAAACTCTATTGATAGAGGAATTTTTTTTTTTTTTTTTTGCTAATTAAAAATTTCTCGAAGACTTTGACGTTAGTTAATTTTTAACAAGGTTTAATTTACTAATTAAAAATAATACCAAGGTTTCTCTCACAATGACCTCAAACACAGTTCCAATTTGTATATACCCAAGTAAGCCAGCTGAGCATTTAAGCGTAGATAAGGTGGTAGCAGTCGTTGAAGCATTCAACACGGTGCTAGGTAATTATAACAAAAAAACAGTGACAATTCTTTTTGTGATCAAAATTAGTATTGTAACAAAACTAAAACAAAACAAAATATATATATATATATATATCACTTGTTACATGATATCAATGATCATTTTTATATTATCACTTGACTATGCAATTTTATCTGAAACCAATTGCGTAAGATCTATAGTATGCTGGAAAAATTTTCACATAGTACTGAAAACAAATGTTAATTAGGGCAAATTTTTATGAAAGAGATTTACTGAGTGTAATTCTCAGAAACATATATATATATATATATATATGTCATTTTGTCGTTTATGTGAGTTTATGGTAGCCCTCCCCTTGATTAATACATTATATATATTATCCCTAAAAATTAATTTAATATGTACATCAGGAATCATTTTTTATAGAATCTTTTAAAACCTCGGCCTTTCTGGCTTTATGTTATGATAATAATTCCATGAATAAACTAACAAAAGCAGCAGCCCACGTGCAACTTAATATCCCTGTCAGTTAATTATTTTCATAAATTAGCTTATTAGTTTAATGTTCCTGTTAGTTAATTTAGTTACTTATAAAGGGAATTAATTTAAATTAAAGCCTACCAAAGGATAAAACAGTCACGTGACTTCCAACACAACATATTAAATTTACATACTATTCCATACCCTGTCTTTTGGTTCCATCTTTTCAGGAATCATATGACTCAATTTTTCTTCACTTATTCTCTTTCTTATCTATTAAATCTATGATGTTTTTGCAATAAATTTGCACACTGTCACATATTAAAATTCTTTTAACAATTCTCAATACAAATATATTTCTAATTTGCAGATGTATATATGTTTTCAAAAACCCAATATTAGAGTCCGGAATAAGAATAAAAAGGCACACATGATTTAAAATGATTCGGAAAATAACGAATTCATTAAGAATAATAAAAAGATTTTAACAATAATTTGCCTACTTACAAAAAATACTCAAAAATGGTAGGACTCTCGAAAAGGAGTTAAGTACAATGAGGAATGTTAGGAAAAGAATAGTTACAATATAATATATTACGACTTCCATATTATCACTTAACTTCGGCTTCATAATCAATTTCTATACATACTCTAGGAAATACAGTACAGGTAAACAGACATTCACTAACAAAATATTTGTAACCGATAGGATTCTATCCCAAATTAATGGATGATATCTATGATGCAATTTGTGCTGGAATGCATGGAGTTTAGAAGTGAGCGCATGTTTATTAATAACCCACTTACAATTAATTACTGATAAATTTTCATAGTAGATATTCAATTATAGAATTAATTTTTCAACAAAATTCAATTATATTATAAAACTAATCAATAATAAGCTAGACATATATTCATGGAATTGTGTCAGACAAAATCCATCACATAACCATATTTAATAACGGATTAATTTCTTTAAATCAGTAATAATTTTTCACTACTAAATGGATGCTCCATTATAGTACATGAATCGAGCTATCCAATTTATTCATTAATTAGTAACTGTTATAATAATTAGCACCATTATTCAAATCACGAATAAGTTTTTCTAAACCGAAGAAATATTATTAACTTGTAATCTTGGAGGATTTCATCATTTGGAATCACAGCACAAAGTAATAGATTTGACCGGTAGGGGTACTGGGTAGGGGTGAGCACGGGACGGGACAGGCCGGGATTTTGTATGTCCCGGTCCCGGTTTTTATTCAGGACACAAGAATGTGTCCCGGTCCCGATCTCGATTTTGACTTGTCTCGGTATTGTCCCGTCCCAAAAATATCGGGACAGGACCGGGATGGGATCCGGACGTAACCTGTTAATTATGAACTAAAAAAAAAAAGAAATAAGACGTCAAACCAAAACTTGAAATCAAAATATTAAATTCTACATTTTTAATGTATCCTACATGACATATAACAAAAGTGCATGTATTGTTCCACTAGAATAGATCTCGTTGCGCAATTTAAAAACATTGATCTACTAAATTTAATTAAAACAAAGCCAGTCTCAACTCTCAAATTACAGAATATATATATATATATAATGATAATAATAATAAAGGGAAATTGGGTTCAAAGTTGAAAGATGAAATTGGATTAATAAACTTTAATTTAAAGTCTAAATTGGGCTTAATTTTATTAAGAAAAAAGTGGGCCTAATTACTTTTTTTATATTATATATCTTTCTATATTATAATAAAATAATAATAATAATAATAACAATAACTAATAAATAATAAATAAAATTAATCGCGATGGGACGGGACGGTCCCGATTTTTTCATAGTTGTCCCGGTCCCGCCCCAATTTTCAACCGGGACAGTGATTTTTGTCCCGATCCCGTCGCGATGCTCAACTGGGACGGGATTTTTCCTGATTTTTCGGGCCGGGACAAGCCAGGATGGTCCGTCCCATGCTCGCCCCTAGTACTGGGTAATTCATCAGAAATTGACTATTTCAAAAGTAGTTACTAAGGAATTGAAATTAGTTATAATATATTATTAGTAGAAGATTTATACTCAAGTTGAATGAAACATTTTAATAATCACATTTAATGAAATTATTATACTGATCATCCGTCTTTTTTTCATTAAAAAACATTGAGTACGATTTATAACCCAAAATAATGGCATGCAATTCCACGAAGATATATAGTATAATAAATAAAATAAGTATCACCAAGTTAATTGACATTGAATTTGTTCACAAATTACAATCATAAATAAATAAAAACTCCTAATTTATTATGAAAAATTATAAATCGCCACTAATCTTCCAATTGGGAGTGCGTGAATGTACATAGTTTATCATTTGCCTGTATAAAAATAAAAAAAAAAGTTCACCCTTATCTAGATAGTTTTCTTTTTCTTTTCTTTTTTCTTTTTTCTAATGCTCCCTTCCCCAGATAACTGCGTACTCCAATTATTAAAAATTGCTAACGAACAAGGCAGGGTTGTCCCTCCGTTCCATTCATCGGGAAATTTATGTCGGAAACAGATTACATTTTTTTTTTTCTTTTCCTTTCCTTTTCTTTTTCTGTTATTTTTTATTTTACTTGTCAATTTCTGGACTTAATTTATATTTTTTTGGTGGACTTTTGACTTTTCGAGCGCGTGAATATACTTAACGCCTACAAAATTGACGAATTTGGTTCAAGTTCAAATTATACTGCTTTTACATCCGGCAGGACTATCATTGATGGACATTCATTCATGCATTCATCTGTAAATATGCTGGAAAGCAAGGGTGCTATTCCTTTTCTCCATTTCGTTTGTATGTGCTAACGTATTTTTTAGCTTATTAAAGAGATTATAATTCTGAGCATTTTTCTTAAAAATCGATTATATTCGATCATTTTACAGATTAATACATTACTATATGAACTAAAGCCAGACAAATTCTCTGAGCTACTATGCGATAGAGAAAAACTCACATATTATTGATGGGATTTGAGCCTGTACTTCTCCTATAAAAAAGAGGATGTAGTGCTGCGTCATCTAAATAACAAATATTTATTTTTAAGACCTCTCTATTTTGTTAACAAATTAATTTTTGTTGGCAAATGTCACTTATGGTCGCTAATGTTTCGTTTTTCCGTATACACTTCATGTTCAATTCTTGATTTTAAGGTCTCTCAACTAATAATTTTATATCACTTTCATCTTTTGATCAATTATTCAGCCATTTTTGACCTAAATTGTCAATTTTTTGGAATTATTATGATTAATTTAATGTTTCTTGTTGCACTTTAGTTTCTAAACCTGTATTTTGAAAGCTTTTTGTTTTCATTTTTTTTTCTTTAAATTTTTTGGGATGTTCCAGGTCACTTATATGAGACGCGGCATATATAATTTCTATTTTTTAATTTAATTTTGATAGAGGTGTAAATGTTTAATCATTTTGCAAATTGAAATGTATCACACGGAAAAGGACGAATAAGGAACGGAGTCGAAGGAAAGTGTACGGGAGGTACATATCAATCACTATTACCGAGCGAAATGTTTGACAATTATTGTGTGCATAAATTAATTAATTAATATAAATTATTAAATAATTAATTAAAGAAGACTTTTATATTTAGTTTCAGTCACCCTAATAGAATAAAAACGGTTAACGCGACCTCGAATTATTAAATAATTAATTAAAGAAGACTTTTATATTTAGTTTCAGTCACCCTGATAGAATAAAAAGGGTTAACTCGATCTCGAAGATAGAATCAAAGGCCTTATTGGTTGCAATTTGTTCAATTGATATGACATTATTAATATTTTATAAAAATAATATATATACACTATTATTAAAAATATAAAAATTATAAAAAAATAAAAAAAATATTAACCACCTTTCTTTCTAAAGTTTACATTCCATCTATTGTATCTTAACAATATTAGTCATCCACTTTAAAAAGATTAACAAAGTCTGTGCTTCTGCTGTACCATTCAAAACTTTAAAATTCTATCTAGAAACTAAAACGTATTGGATTGTTTAGAGTTTTACCATTTCACAAAACGAAGAAGAATGATTCAAAGGAAAATCCCCCGTCAAGTGTGAATACCACAATTAAGAATGAGCCATAAAATCATTCCTGGATTAAAGAATGATTTATTTATTTATATTTTGTATTGCTACTATTTTAATAAGTGATTGTTGTATCTTAAATCATACTAATAGTTAGAAACTAATCAGAAAACTCAATTCGTGTTTTGATGAAAATTTTCAGTGTTTTTTCAGGTCAAACGTTGCAATTTTTTCCAAAATAAGGGTACTTTTTTTCTTTTTTTTCTTTTTTTTTTGGTGCTATTGCCAAAAGCGTGCGATCATATTTGCATACCTCACTGCAATGATGAGGGCCGTTATCCCGTTTCGTTGTGGCAAGCCATGTTTCTAAAACAAGAAACACATATTCCCGCACGACAAGATAATTTATTAATAGTAAATTGCACATACAAAAAGTGTAGTGTCTCAATAGTGCAAACATTATACACAAAGACGATCCTCTATTTCATATTTTTATTCTCCTCTTATATATATGTTCCTTGCTAAACAAACGCATTCCAATTATCAAAGTACTGAAGCAAAGGATCATAAAACCCTCCCACTTCTTGCGGCGAAACATAACCAATAATTTCACTCTGAGAATCTGAAATATTAGAAGAAAAATGTTCAGCCCAGAAATCCCCCTGGACTTGTTGAGCAACATAATCAGAAGACATGCACATATGATCATCATCCGCATTAATCCAGTCCAGGGCACTCAGATAATCGGAAGAACCCGAGCTTGATAATTCCTCTGGCAGTGGTGGGAGATAACTATAATCCTGCTGGGGTTCTGCAGTTGAAAGTAGTGAAGGATTATAGGCATGAAATGATGGTGTGGCGTATTGAGGTTTGATAGCATCCAAAGAAGTGGCTTCGTTTGGAGTTGTTTTGCAAAGGGTAATTTCAGAAGGTTTTGATTCGTAACTAGTCTGCCCTCTAACGTCCTTGGCTGGCGTATTTCTTTTATTGCGTTTGTCTACATGTGAGTGCCAAAAGTTCTTGATTTCATTGTCAGTTCTTCCGGGCAATTTTGCAGCAATAGTTGACCACCTGAATTAATACAACATTCCAAAGTTAGTTTCTAATTCAATTCTAGTAGGAAAGGCAACAATGTAATAAATAGACAGATATGGGAAAAACATGACCTTTTTTCTTTTAGCTTTAGATTTTTAATTAGCTTAGGGATTCAACAATTTTCTGGCATCTCATGCATTAAAATATTTGATCGAGCATGAAGAAACCCTGAAGCTTTGGTTTGTTTATAAAAACTTCATCTATCTTTTCAAAATTACGACCGCTTCATCTATTAAAATTTCAGTCATAGTGAGAAATGGTTGATGAAATCCATAAAACAGAGGCAAATGCTAAGGATGTCTGTAATTTCAAAGGACAATTAGAGCTTTTTTTCTTGTTTTTTGGTAGATGAACGAAATCTCTAGAAGGTTTAATTGGTAACTAACCCTAACATAAAATGTCTACATTTCTTTAAACAAATAGAAATATTCAATTGATAGAAGAAGATGATTCATACTTATTTCCAAGTTGAGCATGCAATTGGATGATGAGATCCTCTTCTTGCTTGGTGAAGTTCCCCTTTTTGAGGCCTGGCTTCAAATAATTCACCCACCTCAGCCTGCAGCTCTTTCCACATCTTGCTAGACCTGAAATATGCAACTCTATGTTACCTATATAGTTACATAAAATATAAAATTACAATATATATATATGTATTCCAGGGTTCCAATTAAGTTCTATCTGATATATACAGATCTGGGATCAATTAAAAATTTCCGATTAGCCCTTTTGATCTTAACTAGGTTTTCATCTTGACTAAAATCACCTTAGAATTCACTTGTTAATTATTCGTTTGAATTCCAACAAGAAAGAAAGATAAAAAGAAAGGAAGGAAGAAAGAAAGAAAAAAAGCATTTAATTACAGTTACCAGCATATCTGGGCAGCAGTCTCCAGTTCCAGTGTCCATATCTCTGAATATAAGCCCTCAACTTGTTATCTTCCTCTTCACTCCAAGCACCTTTCTTCAACCCATTACTGTCAACAAAAGGTGCCCTCACCATCTTTGCTTAACCTTAATTAATTATGTTTAGTTTCCCAATAGTTAGATCGACTACTTAAGCAGTTAAGCTCACTCTTTATATATGTCCGCAATATATGTAAACAGACAACTTCGGAGGTGTTTCTACCTGGTTTGCTAGCTTTCAAACGTCAAACGTACGAAACAACGTGGGAAAACGGGAATTTTGGCATACAAAAATGGTGAATTTTTCAACATGCTCCAAAGTATGTTTAAAGAATTAACAAAGGAGAACAAACGAGGAGACTTCCGCAGTCAAATGACCTCTCCTTTCCTTACGTCCTTATACGTACGTCGTTTTCATTAATTACTACTTTTTTTCTCAGCATTTCATTAATTACTAGAGGACAAAGTACCTAGAAATATCTTGCCGCTAATTTCGTTATGCCCCTCAACTAATACGGTTTTATAACTTTGCCCAGAGTAAGGATTTAATTTTCTACACTTTGTCCCCTACCATAAAATCATTTGAATCCTCTGTTCCAATTTGTGTCTCGAAGGTTTTGGCTGAGCTTATAAGCTTTTCCAAACATTTTATAAGATATTATTAAGTGTTCAGTGGTTCTTTTGTTTGTTTGTTTTTTTTTTTAAAAAAAAAGGAAGGGGCTCCCACTTACTTTTTAGATCTTAACATGTACCTTCAATTGAAACTATTTTAATTACAAAATTGTCATTATTGATATCTTATAAGCTAAAAGATCTTATTTTATCTAAATATTTTAATAATTTATTTTTGAAATAAAATCTTAACATCTTATAAGATGTAGAAACTTACAAAATGTTTTAAATAAGCTTAGCCGAACATTCTCTTCATTTCTTAAATCATTGCACATATGTCTGTCAAATATATGGCAATTCAAAATTTTCTATGTGTTTATGAGGAATAGGAGATGAAATTATAATTTTTGGAATAAAGGATTCTGATAGCCATTAAATATGCTTAACTTCTTTCTAAAGGGATGAACTATAAAAAAGTCCTTGTACAAAAAATTAGGGAGTTGGAAATATACGAGAACTTGTCGGAGATCCTTGTCGAAAGTTGAAAATTCTTATAAAGGAAAGAGTATTTTTCGATAGGTATCTGTTGGAACTTTCTCCAACAATCATCAATAAATATCAGAAAATTATTTTTTCGATAGAAATTTGGGGTTTTCCATGAGCAAATCCATTGGAAAGCTCGAGATTTATTGCAGTCATGAAGATTCTACACCCTCTTAAGTAGTGGTGTTATGCTTGACAATTTATTGAGAAAAGATTTATTTATAAAATCTTTATATATAAACTAAATTCGGCAGTGTGTCATGTCCAGAAGAAAGAAAGAAAAGAAAAAAAAAAAAAAACCAACAAAAACCCAATTAAAACTATATAACAGATCTCTTTAGATTTTTGTTGATGAATAGATCTCTTTAGATTAAGTAAGCAAAATATATACAAATAGGAAGGTGTAGAATGAAAGGAATTTGCGATAGCGTAGCGGATTTTCATACGGATAATTCTTCCCTAGCTACTTTGCAATTGACCTAATTAACAAATTATTAATCATGATAATGAAATCAAATTGACCTAATTAATGCATTGATTATGAAGTCATGGTCATGTGACTAGCTTGCCCGGCGCAATCTTATATGTAGAACAATATCAATTATATTTTTCGTAAAAAAAATAGGGAAAATGTAATTTCTAATCCCGTAATTATATCATGTTTTGCTTTTGGTCCTATATATATTGATTCAATCATTTTAGTCCTATCGCTAGTAATAATTTTTTATTTATATCCATTTTCTAATCCCGTAATTATATCATGTTTTGCTTTTGGTCCTATATATATTGATTCAATCATTTTAGTCCTATCACTAGTAATAATTGTTTATTTATATCCATTTTAAGCAATTTTAATCCTACTAACAGGATTTGTATTGCAAAATTGTTATTATTTATAAGACCAAAATTATAAAATTATTACTACCTACAGAACTGAAATTGCTAAAAATGAGCATATATTGTAAATTATTATTACTTACAGGACTAAAATTGTTGTAAAACCAACTGTAAAATGTATTGTACTAACAAGACTAAAAATATAATTTTTCCAAAAATTTACAATCAAATTGAACATATGACCTTTTTCAAGATGTCACACCTAAACTGCATATAGCCTGTAAATTCACTATTTCCTATTTTTAAAGAAAAGCGCGATGTAAGATTTACTGTTACATTAATGATGATCTAATATTGTCATTTATAATTTCATACATAGATATTAAAATTATATTTTATATATTAAATGCGTACGTCTAGAATATAATCCATAAAAGAATGGTTAATGCAAAGAGAGGTGGATGTTTTGGAAATTCTTATTTTAAAAATAAGATTTATATTTTAAAGTGCTGGAAAGAAGTTAAGAAATACAATTAGATCCTAGTGACGTCAACTGGAGTAGAATAAGCGGAAGTAAGCAAATATAAGTTGGAAAACACAATAAAAACGTGTGGACAAAAGCTGTTCGCATCATTGCACTATGAATTTTCTTTATTGACTGTCAGGACATACGTGTTCTAGTAATTAATTGTTCTTTGCTGTTAATGTTGTTTGTCTCGTAGTGTATAGATGGGACTTGAGGGTTAAATTCCATGGTAATATTGATAATTAGAACTAACCTCCTATAAAAGTAATTATTTTATGGGATAATTACCCCAACACCCCCTGAGGTTTGGCATAATTACCAAAACACTTCCTGAAATTTGATTAATTACTATTACACCCCCTGAAATTTGGATGGTTACTATTACACCCCCTGAAAATCCTAAATATTATAAGTAGACCCCCTAAATAAGGGGGTGTAATTGTAATATATACATAAGTTAAGGGGATGAAATTGTAATACACGTATATGTTCAGGGGGTGTAATTGTGATTATGCATTAGCTGAACTATATAATAGGGAGTGTAATAGTAATTATTCAAACTCAGGGGGTGTTTTGATAATTATAATAAACCTTAGGAGGTGTAGAGGTAATTATCCCTTATTTTATTAAAATAAAAATAATCAATATTTACTCACAATACATCTGTCAATTCATTAATTATATCAATAGAAATATATTAACAAAAAAATTTTGTGTTCGATTTTCCCTAGTGGCGTGTGAGTTTTCTCCTACCACATAATAATTTTGATATATTTTAATATATAATAACTTAAAGATTTTTTTCTTGTATTTATTAATATATTTGATTTTTGAATGTATTAAAATATTTAAAATTGATTAATTGATAATATATTGATTGAACTTAATTATTTTTTTTAAAAAAAAAACATGTTGTTCAATTATAAGTTATTATAAATATATATATTTTCAATTATTAGAAAATTGTGAAAATAATATATAATAAAAGAGCTGATATGAAAATATCAATTAAATAAAAATTTATTTATAGAGATATGCACAGTAAATAAAATTTATGTTATCCAAATAAAACTAAATACATATATATACACACATGTATGTAAATTTGAAGGTTCATTAATTGGCTGCAAGATAAAGTTAAGTAGTCTTTAAACTTGTCTAAGTGATTTATCAAGCCTATTAAATCTTTTTGGGAGAAACTACTACAGTATTCACCATAATAATAACACATAGTTTTAGCGAAGGTTGTGAATAATTAATCATGGTGGATGCTTTCATGTTGGTGTAGGCAACAATGAATTATGTTTCCACCTTATTAGTTTTAGTCATTGACCACCGCTTCGACCATAGCTATTAATTTTGGATCATTTTTCTATCATGGCTTTTAATTATTTAGTTAACAAAATTCAATTATTTTTTAGTAACAATAGAAAAATTTTCAAAACTACCATACAATAAGAAACAACATTATATACTGATGGATATTGAACTTATGACCCTAGAAATCATAAGATGTCTACCTTGCCATTTGGACTTCACCACTTTTTAACCACAATCACATTATTAAATTTCCAACTCATAATGCTATTTTATAATAGAATTATTAACCAACCCAAACTGCTCCTTTTTCCTATACTTTTTGGCTTTTTTGTTTTGATTGGTTGCCATCTTTTTCGATAGAAATTAATCAAACATTGATCTCTACTATCTTGTACTACAATTAACATTAATGGATAATCCAAGTATAAGTAATTTCACATAAATCAAGTACTAGATCTGCCGTAATTAATTCCAAACTTTTGAAACTTTAACTTAAAATTAATATATCCAGAAAATTAAAAAAAAAAAAAGAACTTAAAATTAATTTATTGTTTTTCTCAGCATCCATATAATAAGCAGAACATTAATTGAATCATGCCAACTGTCTACATGCATAATACAATAATTTACCCAAAAAATTAAAAAAAATAAAATAAAATTAATTTATTGTTTTTCTCAGCATCCATATAATCGGCAGAACATTAATTAAATCATGCCAGCTGCCTCCTTGCATAATACAATAATTTTATTCCCAAAAATTGATTAGTAAAATTTCCAGCTGGCTGCATCATCCCAGGATTATTAATTAATCTTATAAATTGTTACATATATAAGTTGGAACTTTCTGCTGTATTCATTAAGGTCTTGTCCGCGTATATTTCAATTATGCGCTGTCAATTCATTACAATTATTTTATAATGATCATTACAAACGCGGTAAACACGTGTTTCATATACTAATTGGACAAACTGTGTTGACCAAAATCAACTTATTCTTCTTCCTGGAACCTGGAGAATTTATGACCAGTTAGATTTTGTTGTTGTCTTTTTTTATAATTTATAGATAGGGTATGTATATTTGTAGATAACCACTATAAAAAATACAGAATACACCACTCTTTGGTATGTATATTAGTAGCTACATTTCTTTTTAACCATTCAACTAGCATATATAATACATTTTTTTTTTTTTAGTGACCTATCATTGTTTACCAATTAAATATATATGCCATTTACTTTTCAGAGCTAGTTTCCGGGGGACGCTAATAATAATTATAATAGATACAGATTTTTATTTTTATTCAATGTTTCCGTCTCCATCATAATATTAGTTGATCACACCTTGTTTGACAAATTATTGTTTTGTCGGGTTTTATTTAACAAAACGAGAAACACGCATGTTTTTCTCATGGGACAAAACAAATTGGTGGGTTGACTAAAGTCAACTCGTTTGTTCTTTCTGTTTTCTTTTTTTCTTT